>FJOG01000002.1:2628136-2792353 GCA_900073065.1 Phialocephala subalpina
TTTATTTATTTATTTATAAAATATTAATATAAAATTATAAATTGAAATCGAATTAATTAATTAAAATGAAATATAATTTAAAAAATAAAGTTTAAATAAGTATTTATTTAAAAAAAAAAGAAAATAATTTCATATATTAAATAATTTATTAATTTCAATATTATAATTTTTGATTTAAATGATAATAAAATAATAATAAATTTTTATATAATTAAATTTTTAATATTTTTAATTTAAATTTTATTTTATTAATTATTTTAATCGGATTTAAATAAAGTATAAATATAAGTTATTATAAAAAGTATTATTATCTTTAGTAATCGAATATTAATAATATAAAATAATATTACTAATATTATAAAAATAATTTGATTTATATTTAAATTATTTAATAATAATTTTATTCTTTTCGAATACTTTTATTTTCTTCCTCGGATTAACTTTTTTCCTTTTATATAATTTAAAAATATAATGGGTATTTTTTTTCTTTTTTTATAAATGAAATACTTTAATATATTATTAATTATATTAATAAGAATTATAAATTACTTGTAGATTCTATTAAGGATTATATTAGGGGCGAGAAATAATAGTTTACTTGTATCAAAGAAATTAAAATCTTTCTAGGAATTAAAATTTATATAAAACTTTATATCGAATATTATATTCTTAATTATTAGAGCTTGAAATTAAATTATTCTATTAACCTTGATTTTAAGCTTAGAATATTAATCACTAGGTTTAAATTATTATATTGAAGATTCTATATTTATAATCTTATCGACCTTATTACCAAATATAATATATAAACCCAAGTATATTTTTATATTTTTATAAATTATTTCCTTGTATATATAAGTATATAATAACTTATATATCTCTAAGTAAAACTTTTAAATACATATATTATGAACGTTTCTTACTAACTATGGTTACTTGGGAGGAATATTGCTGTGGATAAATGCATAATTAGGTTTATAAGCCGAGCTAACGAGATTACGATTATTCCTTCTAAACCTATTCATATAGGCGTTAAAGCAGTTCCTGTCTCAGATAAAGGCTACTTTTTACACGGGTTTATCGGGACAGAAAAGCAGGGAAATCTATTGGGGTACGCATTCCTAAAGCTTTGTGAGGGAATAGAGTTGGCAATAGTAGAAACAAGACTTAAGCGATAGTCCCATATCTTCTCCAATAATTGCCACACCAACGCTACATTGTCTTCTTAGATAATCTCTTCACCTCGGTCAAACTTTTGGAGCATTTAAGGGATTTGGGATATAGTGCCATGGGCACATGTAGGGGAGGTTCAGGAGGCTATTTCGACTTTGAAGAGATGAAGAAAGCTAGCAAGAACAACGACTTGGCCTATAATTAGATCCGGATAGCAGCATCTCCCTCAAACAAAGTCTAATCTATGATCTGGAACGATAATGCTCCCGTCCTTTTCATGGCCAATTGTGATGATAGAAGTGGGTCAATTAAGACTATGAGAAAGCGACCAGGGGCTTCTTCTACCAATATAACAAAAGCCCGAGCATTCTTTGGTTCTGCCTCACAGTTGGAAATCGACGAACCATATGCTCTCGCTCTTTACAATCAACATATGAATCCAGTTGATATGGGGGACCAACTCAAGTCCTACATGACTGGACTGCGCCCTGTTCGGAGAGGATTATGGCAAGCTATCTTCCAATGGCTACTCAATACTGTTCTTATCAATGCTTACAAACTATCTCACCATTATGATGTCCAAGACTATCTTAAGTGGAATAGTCAAGCCAAGTTTAGGGAGGCATTGGTCGATGCATTTTAGGACTGGAGAGGATGTTAAATCAATCTACCGTCAAACCCTCGAAAAAGGCCCTTTCCGGGTGGGACTAGCGATGATATCCTTGTACTTATGCATCTCCATCAGAAATGCCGAATGCTTTGTGATAGAGATTATAAATACTGTAAAGGAGGAAGATGTAGTGATAAGATAGGCACCAAAAGGGTTGCATTGGGAGCATTGGCAGTCAATTTAGGCAGATAATCGGAGAGGAAATAAACACGCTTTAACTGTTTAGAATATAACGTTCATATCTATAGAAAGGGGGGTTATTGGGAGAGATATCATCACTTGGAGTTATAATGAAGCTATTCCCATACAAAATCCTACTCCTCTGATTGGCCCAGAACCCTATCTCGCTTAAACCCGATGCCGAGAACAATTGATAGGATAACTTAAGGTATTTGAGTTTTTTTCTCGATTAATCAAATCGCAAAATTCGAAATTTAATTATTTTTACTTTTATATTTCGCAGATTATAAATAGAGCTAATTATAAAGAATTAGTTTAATATATTTAATATAAAATATAATTTAAAATAAAATAAAATAAATTCTTTTAAAAAGTTTTAATTCTTAATTTTTAAATTTTAAACTCGAAACTCGAAATTATTTTTTATTTTTTATTTACTCGAATCCTTATATTCTAACCATGTGATTTTCAGCGGGTAAAAGTCTAAAATCTATTTTATTTTATAATATATTAAATAATAAATATTTATTAATTAATATTAATAATACTAAAAATATTTATTATATATAATAAATATAAAATAAATAAAAGTTTTAATTTTAATATATTTAAAAATTGATTGAATTATAATAATAATAAAATATAAAATTAAAAGGTTATATTCTTTAATTCTAATTTTATTCGTATTAATATTAATATAATCTAATATTATATTTATATTTATTTTTACTAATAATTATCAAAGTTATATCTTTGGATTATATTTCTAATTACTAATGAGTACGATATTACGAAATTTTCAATTTTCAATTTCCTATTGCTAATATACTAATTTAGCTCCACCAAACCTTTACTCGATACTTACCCTAAGAGGGCTCGAATTTGATACATTCCAAACGAATCTGCTTGTCATCTCGAGCCAAGTCGGTCATATTATTTATCACCATGCTCGGGGTAACATGGCTCAGTGGTCGGACCGGGATTATTGCCCTATCAGCTGTAACCGGCCAGCTTTGGGCATTGCCATTTCTTGTCGTCCCATAAGCCATACACCCAGCAACCACAAACAAATGGGTAATGTGGGTAATCGTGAGTTTTTTGCTCAGCTATCCATTCGCACATACTGTTCACGTCAGCGAGTTTCCGAAGCATTCCACTGCACATGAACATATTCTGATAACAACAGACTGGAAGTCCCGCATCTCAAATATTGATCGTTGTCGAACTGTATCAACTGCTATGTACAACATGTTTTGTCAAGCATTTGGTGTCATTGCAACGAAAATATATCGAGAAGGCGACAAACCTAGGTACAGGCGTGGGCATCAGCAGCTCGTAGCTACCGTTTCTGGTAATGTCATACTGCATTTGCTTGTTGGAGCTTAATATCGTTGGGTGACCCAACTTGGGTTAATCGACAACAGGATAAGATCTGGAATAGCTGGACGGCCGAGGAGAAGGAAGACTGTGTCAAGAACACCAGGGTTGAAGGGAATAAGAGATTGGATTTAGGTTTGCCTATTGAGCAATTCGTATTAGATTTATGAGTGAGTCGAAAGCTAATATCGGTGGTGGAATGTCGAGAAGCTGGAGAGGAGTCTGACTTGATGACGAATGACCTTTCGTTCGTTCTTTTTGTATGGGTTCTATTTCGAATTGTAAAGACGGTATTCATGGTGTGCTGATCGAGGTTTTGACCGATCAATGGTGATGCTTCGAGTTTTAGAGCAAGAAGAGAAAAACGAGCACCGACATAACATTATGTTTGTTTGATTTCTGCCTGGATTGGCAAGTGCAATATTCAAATGTGCCATGCTTAAGAAAATGATTCGAACCTTCGAAGATGCCTCAACTTTTGGAACAACAAGACAAAAAGTAAATCTGTATATGAATGCACGAGGCTGTGAATGCACCGAATGACGAGAATACACACAGCCGGTTCAGTGAATTGTTTGACTTTACAACGGTTTACTTCCTCCATTTCTAGAACTTACAAGCAAGGAGACTCGGATGGGAAAGTATGGAGTACACCTTGCGATTTCCGGATCTTCTGACGACTCTCACTACCCCGAAGCCTGTCATGTCAAACAAAGGAAGGTGCTGCAAGTATAAGGTCCTCGATATCGATGCCAAGCCATACACACGGCGAAGGAGATTCCAAAGCTGTTCTGTAAGCTGCAACAACGGCCCAGGAATGTTAAGTGAAAGCTGCACCACAAAGCGAGAGACTGTAGAATCACTAAGGAAGTTAAAAGGACAAGATCCTCAAACCAACGAGTGCCAACGACTCGACGGGGACTCGAGGAGTCATGAGAGATAGGAACGACAGGCAAACAATCTCACTCTAGAACTCGAAGTGAAAGATCATGTAAGTACCTTGGAGAAAAGTCCGTCGTGCACACCTTTCTCACGTCAAAACACCAGTGCATTCGAAAATCAACCTGGGACGTCAGAGATATGGAAAAACATTCTGGAGATGACAATGTCATTTACGAGTTCATTCATCAGCATCCTGTGGACATACCCAAAGCTACGACATGGTAGTAAGAGGCACAATGAAACCTGAATCCATGACGTTCTCACTGCAAAAGTACCGATCAGGAAATGGGAAGTCGAGCCTAGGTTGGAATTTGCCAGATGTTGGTGCAGGGAACAATCGTCAGCATATCTGAGTGATCCTCCAGTACAAGAACAGATACACAAGATCAGACGAATTAGATCGACGCATCAAGGGAAGTAGCATATCAAGTTATCAGCTGATGTTTGTGCGATGCTCGAGAAACGTGCACACACCTCGGATGAAAGTTCAAGCACCGACGCGCCCGAACCATAGTGCAAACCGCGCTTTCTGGCAACAACAATCAAAACAATGAACAGCGACGCGTCAATGAGCAAAGATTAGTGGATGAAGCACAATGACGTTGGATGTGTTGGATTGATTATCCCATGGAGCATCAACCATGCCGTAAACCCCATATCCCTATGATACAATAAACACCGAAAAGCAAAACCATATCCCATTGCGAACCCCGTCTTCCAGCCTCACAAGCCAAGGAAGAAATTCGTGAAAACGTTGCACCATGAACCCAACCCATATCTAACCACCGAAACCGTAGAGAGTGCGTCCTTGGCGCTTAAGAGCATAGACAACGTCGAGAGATGTGACAGTCTTTCGCTTGGCGTGCTCAGTGTAGGTGACTGCGTCTCTGATCTGGAATGGAAGTTAGCGATGTGCTGTGAGAGATCTGGAGAAGGATGACTTACGACTCCCTCCAAGAAGGTCTTGAGAACACCTCGGGTCTCTTCGTAGATCATGGCTGAGATACGCTTGACACCACTAGAAGACCTGTTAGCTGGGAGTAGGGAGACGGGGGGAAGGAGAAGATGCTTACCCACGACGAGCAAGACGACGGATGGCAGGCTTTGTGATACCTTGGATGTTGTCACGAAGAATCTTGCGATGTCTCTTGGCTCCGCCCTTTCCGAGGCCCTTGCCACCTTTTCCGCCTGTGAAACGCGTCAGTATGAAGCTAGAGGAATATTGTTGTGGAAGACGGGTCTTGAAGACGGTGTGGGATAGATGGAAGGAGGAGAGGAAGGAGTACTCACGTCCAGTCATGATGAACGATTAGTGATTGAAGGTGTTTGAAGTTGCTGTAGTGATGGACCGGAATCGTAATGAAGAACTGTTGTCGAGTTGATGGATGGAAATAAATTTTTGTAGAAGAGATGGAGGTCGAAGTTATATCAAGGACGCGAGGATTGAGGCGCGTTCGGCAATCACACAGCGTTGATTGCGCTATCCCCGAAAGAGCGATCAACAAAGTTGAAGGGCCGCTTCCTGATTGGCCAAGGGAACGCCAGCACCGACGAGCCTGCAGCAACTTTGAACTTTGGGACTTTGAGTGAATGGATGCAGCAAAGGAATTGGCAGACTGAAATATTATTATTGAGTCATCTAGATAAAATAGAATAGAATTGAATTGAATTGAATTTACGATTGCGCCCACGTTTACATTCACGATTTCATTCAGAGTGAGTCATACGCAGGCACCAGAATCCCGCAGTCAATTCAGGTCAGGACTTTGCCACCAGATTCTGGTGTTCCTTCAGTTCTCGGTTCTGCAGGTGCATATCAGAATTCGAGGTTCTTTCTGATTGGCTGGGAAATGACAAGTTTTCAGACCCTGGAAAGTCGGTCGCCTTTTTTTTTGCAACGCGCCTTCCAAAATCAAAACGACGCTAACAACGAGTGATTGCAACTAAGCGAGCTGGTGGCTGCGACTATATTATCGCCCCTCTCCCACCTTCATCTTCTTTCCTCATCCACTCAACAACATCATCTCGACAACCATCGACCATCTCCAATACACTTCGATACCCTTCATCAAATCAACCATCCAACTCCATTACAATGGCCCGTACTAAGCAAACCGCCCGCAAGGTAAGATTCTTTTCCTTCCTTGATGATGCGCATCGTCGTCGCGATTTGGCCTGCGCCAGATTGCGACCGCAGTGAACCTCACCTTCAGCCTCCCACCTGCAACAACGCGACGCGCTCGTTTTTGATCATCACTAACATCCTCGCAGTCCACTGGAGGAAAGGCTCCTCGTAAGCAACTTGCTTCTAAGGCTGCCCGCAAGTCTGCTCCCTCTACCGGTGGTGTCAAGAAGCCCCACAGATACAAGCCAGGTAAGCCTCGGCGCGCCTCCATCATTGCCTTCGTCCTGCTAACATCTTCAAGGAACTGTCGCTCTCCGTGAGATCCGTCGCTACCAAAAGTCGACCGAGCTCCTCATCCGAAAGCTCCCTTTCCAGCGTCTCGTCCGTGAGATTGCTCAAGACTTCAAGTCTGATCTTCGATTCCAATCTTCCGCCATCGGTGCTCTTCAAGAGTCTGTTGAGGCTTACCTCGTCAGCTTGTTCGAGGACAGTAAGTCATCCACACCATTCACCTCCGCGGCACCAGCTGACATTCTTTCTAGCCAACTTGTGCGCCATCCATGCCAAGCGTGTCACTATCCAGTCCAAGGACATCCAGCTTGCTCGCAGACTGAGAGGAGAGCGATCTTAGAGTGTGGTAGAGGGTTTCACCGACATTTCCCATCGACATGATGCATTTCACAATGGGGGTGCTGATAGACCGAGGGGATTTGGAGGGGATGCATAATGGGTTGGCTGGGGGTTTATTCTATGGTTATGGGATGGAGTTCATTTGCTTTTCGGAAATCCACACGGGTGTACATTACCGCCAGCGTCGGGCGCTGAGCAATCGATGAATCATGATTTTCAAACACCGCAATCTTCTTGACCACAGTGACCTGAAACACTGTAAAATCCCTCTGCTGCAGGTACCTCTGAACTGGCCCAGGCCTGGCTTTGTTGACCTTGCCTCGAGACGCGTCATGACGTGAACGTGATAATGAAGGCTGCTTGGATTTGTTGTTTGGGGGGTGGGGGGGGCTTCGACTAGCATCGTGTTCTTTCCTTCCCAGCTATTGAAATTGCTCCGTCAAAGTCATCATTTCTCCCCATCAATCATACGCCTCGTAGCTGAAGCTGACGCAGCCTGGAATACAATGTCGATCTCTTGAAAGAATCCGACAGACGGTGAGTTCCAACGATTTTACACAAGAACAGTAGAAGTAGAATTATAGAATCATGCGCCATCAAATTCTTCTGTTCGCAAAATCTGCTATCTAATTGCCGCAAACAAAGTCTGTGGCTTGGACGCGATGGAGCCCTGTGAAATCATGCCATTCTGTCTTAACACGTCCTCATCAAACATGCCCGCCATCAGATAGGTGTCTTTCTCGCCCTATGCATCTTCTGCTGCGCTCATATACGCGCAAATGATGTATCTTAATATTTGTACATGAGGGAACTGCATGTGCATCAAGTGTGCGTGTATCTTCTTTCAGATATCAGTATCCCACACCCGAACAACTGCCTGGTAGAGCTGGTAGAGAAGTGAGATGTATCTCAGCGGATAAGATTCGTACGTTTTCAGAAAATCTTCCCATCACCATTACTGCTGTTCACTTCGCTGCTGGTCCCGTAGGAGCAGTAGCAGGTGCCTTGGTCTCTGAGGGACCTGCATTCCCTCCACCCCGACCGCCTCCCCTACCGCCGCGTCTTCCAATTGTACCACCTCTACTACCTCGAGTGCTACCTCTATTCGACGGAGCATGAGGAGCTTGATGAACAGGTTTCTTCTCGGGTGGCAGAGACGTTCCCTTGCGCTGCATGACTACGACCGTACCTTGAGCTACTGGAACAGGATTTTCTGCCATGGCTTTCTTCAATCCATCTGCATCGACGAAGTCGACATATGCAAAGCCCTTTCTCTTGTCGATTTCAACCATGGAAATGGGGCCGAACTTCTCCATAGCTTCCTTGAGTAGTGCCTCCGTGACACCTTGAGATGGGTTGGCGTGTTTGACGAATGCTTGTGTGGCGCCCTCGGATGGAATGGTGAGTTTGCGGGAGACTGTTGTTGGTGCAACAGGGGCTACTTTGGCAGGCTGTGTTGGTGGAGTAGCTTGAGCAGATTGAGTAGCAGGCTTCCTGAGTAGAACGACAGGAGCAGGGGGTGTGGGCGCTGGAGCAGCAGAGGTTGTAGTCTTGCTCGACTCGGAATCGGTAGAAGAAGAAGCTGCCTTTCCACGAGCTTTCCTGGACTGATTGGGCGCTGGCTTCGAAGTGCCCGCTGCTTCTTGTGGCTGTGAAGAAGAAATTGCGGGCTTCTTCGTCTCAACTGCAGCTTTCTCGGCAGCAGCAGCTCTTTTAGCCCTTTGTGCATCGGAGGTGTCTCGTTGTATTTGTCGATGTGCTTGCGCTGGAGTAAATCCGAGGTCTCGTTGTAACATGCGTATGTGAGCTGCGATCACTGCATTTCGCTGTCGACCAGGGACTGAGGTGATATCCAACTTTGGCGGAGAAGATGCCTGTGAAGCTGCTGCTTCTGAAGATGTGGTTGGTGGAACTGGACCTGACTTTGATGCGGCCTCTCTGTTGAGGATCCTGACTGCCTCCTTCGCAGCCTTCTCTAGCGTCTTGTCGACCTTGCCATCTTTGCCCCTCTTCTTATCTTCAACCGACGATAGCGAGGACTCCTTTGCGGGCCTGTTTTTGGCAGACTGGGCTTCTTGCTTCCTGGCAAGCTTTACTGCTGCTTCCTTGCTTTTGCTTGCCTTCTTGTCTTTGAGAAACTGTACTAGTGGTGTGGTAGTGGCCTTTTCTTGCTTTCCTGGAGTGCTTTCCGACAAAGTATCTGCACTGACTTCCTTCGCGGTGGTGGGATTTGCGAGCCCTTCAAGGAAGGCCATGAACTCGGGATCCTGGTCGATGGTTCCTGCGCGGGCATCAACGCGGCGTCTACCTCCTGGAATCCGACCATAAGGGGCAAATTCGACAACGGGAGGGCCAATGAGGCAGGAGTTCGTAAAGGTATTCTGGGCATCTTCAAAGACAGCTTGTCGAACAGCTACCTCTAAGGCAAGGAGATGTGCTTCAGTGGTGAGATGAAGATAGGCTCTAGAGGGCCGTGATGGCTTGGACGGGCTAGCGAGTGATAAGTAGATGTATGTATGAACAAGATGGAAGCATCATACTCCTTTGAATCCTTCCCAGGCTTGTAGAGGAACCAGTCAACTCTGCCACCACCAAGTTTCCAGTCTTCGCCTAGGGTGGTTGTGAATTCGATTTCTGTAAGGCCTGGAGCCAATCTGCGAACTATAGCCTTCAACTTTTGATTCGATGATTTGACTGCCGCTGATCGAGGAGCATTGCCAGAGGTCTGCGAAGCTGTGACAGCCAGCACTCCATTCGTTTGGGCACGGCTGCCATTCTCCAAGCTTGATGCGACCATGGCGCTAGTGAAATGAATAGCCGAAGCCGCGATTTTTCAGAGAGCTTTCGCGATCTGACCTTTCCTTTCGAATACCAACCCAAAGGTCAGAACAAAGTTGTCGACTGTTCGTTGACACTGACCCCGCGGGTAATCCTCAAAGATATCAGAAGTCGGCGTTTTGTTCCCAGAACTCCGAACCTTTCCCCCCAGTCTTTGACCACCGCTAGCCGGATTAAGGCAATTTGTCGAGAGGCTATCGCAACATGGATGTTCCGGGCCTCGTCGAGGAACATGGAGTTTTCCATGCGGAGATCTCCTTCTCAGAGAATACAAATCCAAATCCAACAAGCAACGATTTCGACGAGTGGAATACCGCGTCTAGCGACGACTCTGACGGTAGCCCCTCTGCCACCGCGATCTACGACTTTGACAACGCCTTCGCCGACACCCTCTCCTGCTTTGCCCATTGAAAAGCCCACCTTGAAGCGATCCCTTCCCAACTTCAAGCGACCAACTTTACCACCCCTACGACTTCTCCCCCCTCTTCCGCTCGCAAGATGCCGAATCCAAGTATCCCGAAGCCTGGTCCGGCCAATCTGACGAAGAACGCTGGCTTGCAGGAATGGCTGGAGGAAGCCAAGCAGTGTCACTATTTGCCAGAGGCCGTCATGAAGCAGTTGTGTGAGATGGTCAAGGAGTGTCTTATGGAAGGTGCGCAATATCATCATGTCTTTCGCGACAAAGATTAACAATTCACAGAGTCGAACATCCAACCTGTTACTACGCCTGTTACGATCTGCGGTGACATTCATGGCCAGTTCTACGATCTCCTCGAACTATTCCGTATTGCAGGTGGCATGCCCGGCGAGACAAACGTCCAGAAGCCCACCACCCAAACTACAATCATTAGTTCTGATGATATCGAGCCTCCTACTGAGATTACGAATCCCAGGCTGAAGAAGAAGATTCGCAGTTCGGATAGCGGTATCGAGAGCGCAAGTGGCGAGGATGATGATGACGAGGAGCAACGAGGTCGTCCCCGTACTGCTGGAGCTTCGAGCCGTGGTGATAGTGCTGGAGGCGACTCTGCCATTGGTGTCAACGAAGTCTCTGGTAGTGGAAACCAGAACTTTATCTTCCTTGGTGACTTCGTCGATCGCGGCTACTTCAGTCTGGAGACATTCACGTTGTTGATGTGCTTGAAAGCCATGTGAGTAAAATTTCGCGATACATTCCGATAGCCAGAGCTGACAAGATACAGGTACCCAGATAAGATCACCCTTGTCCGAGGCAACCATGAATCCCGCCAAATAACACAAGTCTACGGCTTCTACGAGGAGTGTCAACAGAAGTATGGTAACGCATCAGTCTGGAAGTCATGCTGCCAAGTTTTCGATTTCCTCGTTCTTGCTGCTATCGTTGATGGCGAGGTCCTCTGCGTTCATGGTGGCTTGAGTCCGGAGATTCGCACTGTCGATCAAATCCGTGTCGTAGCACGTGCTCAGGAGATTCCTCATGAGGGCGCGTTCTGTGATTTGGTTTGGAGTGATCCCGAGGATGTCGAGACCTGGGCTGTTTCTCCTCGTGGTGCTGGCTGGCTGTTCGGTGACAAGGTCGCTACAGAGTTCAATCACGTCAATGGCCTGAAGTTGATTGCTCGTGCCCATCAGCTAGTCAATGAGGGTTACAAGGTAAGCTGCTTTTCTAACACATTAACGGATTCTGCTGACAGGTCATAGTACCACTTCTCCAACAAGTCCGTCGTTACTGTCTGGTCTGCTCCTAATTACTGCTACCGCTGCGGTAACGTTGCTTCTATCATGAATGTCGGTGAAGACTTGAACCCCAAGTTCAGTATCTTCTCTGCCGTTCCCGAAGACCAACGAGCTGTTCCTGCCGGACGTCGTGGCGCAGGAGAGTACTTTTTGTAAATGACACGAGATAATGAACCGATATGGCGTTGGATGGCTTCTGCATCTGGGGGCGTTTATGAATGCCAACATACCGTGTAACAACAAGTGGCAGACATGGAGGGTTACGTTAGATACCTTGAGGCATTGTACAATATGACGAGAAATGAAGCACATGAAGACCAATCATAGTATTCTAACCAACTTCCCCTCATCATGGTGATAGGCAGCCACTTCTGCTCGGCGCTTCGCTCTTGTCATCGCTAAATATGAGCTACCATGGATGAGTTCCTTGGAGGCAGCAGTTCGCACCTACCCAATGAAAGCTTTTGGTTGTTTGTAATATGCGTGGCAGGAGCGTTGAGGTTGAGGCCCTGCATCAACTTTTCAACTGGGTTCGAAGAGATCGTCACAAGGCAATCGAGTCAGGCAGCGAGTGGGATATTTGGATAATTGAAGTTACAAATTTGTATTATCACGATATCGGGCATAGCAATACAAGCAACTACAAACAGCAAGAAGAATCTCACCCACGCTATTTCCGTCGGGAGACTGTTAACTCCGTTGGCAGACGCGAAAACTATGCTAATCGGACATCCATACAACGCCAGTAATTGATCCTTTCCCCATCGATACATGTGATGTACAAAATCTTGATTCCGGTGACTGATACCCGTGGATTATTTAACTCGACCATCTCCTTACCCTCGAATCTTGGATAGCTCTGTGTCGCCATCGTCCTTCTGGCAGTGGGTCATTGGTTGTCGAATCCATCTCGGCCTATTCATGGTTGAGGTGTCTTGACGTCGATCTCCGTCGGCGACTTTTCAATCCCAGGCTCTCCATTCCCAGACCAGATAGAGAACGTCTCGGTTCTGCATCCCTTTACTCCTGCAGGATCCATCGATCTAAAGGGCTGAATCTCTCCACCACAACGAATGGTGCTCTCCTCGCTTGTTCAAGACCATGGCTGCTCAGAGGGGTTGAAGGTGATATTTTCCATCATCGGGATGTGAAGTGGAAGTGGTCGAAGAAGAATAGTGACTTCGTGTAGATGGTGGTGAGGTAATGTAGACTGGGCCAGAGTTGTATGACATAGTGGTAGGTGCGTAAGTGACTGGTAGTGGTTGAGTGTAAGTCACAGGCGGCGGCCGTGGAGCAAATGGATTTTGGTCCATTCGCGCTGGCGGAGGCTGTGGAGCCATTGGCATATCATATACCACTGAAGCTCTTCGTCCACCAGATGAACCGTCAGAGCGAGGTCGAGGTCGAGGAGCTTCAACTCTTGGTGGTGTGGTTCGGGTGGCGCTGCGAGGCGAGGTTTCTCTCCTCAATCTGTCGTTCGCTTTTCGTTCTCCCTTGAGATCCTCCAGCAATTGCTCGACTTGATCAAGGAGTCCGCTCTTCTCTCTTTTCAGTTGGCGGTTCTCTTTGTTGCTGTCGGCGAGCGAGTCGCTTAACTTCTTGTTGCTTGCCTCGAGTTGTTTGATGGTCGCGTAGCTTGCATCCAATGCCTCTCTGAGAGCGTCAATATCATGGCGCTGATCTTGGATTTGTTGGTAGGTGAAGGGCGATGACTCGTCAGGCGTTCCTAGGCTTGCTCTGTCTGAAGATCCGATGCCAGAGTCTCTACTTCTGTGGCTAGACGCTCCCTTGGTCCCTCGCTCGTAGTGGACCTGCTTCTTCTTCGACGACATCGTGATAGGGTATAAGGCTGGGATATGGAGCCCAACGTGCAGTGAGCTGGCAAAAAAAAGTACCAATGGATGAATAGAGAGTGAGGCGGACTAGCGGCCAGGTAGGATCAGGTCTCAATGTAAATGCAAGGCTGGGCTGAAGTTGGGGAATTGACGAAGGATATAAAGGAAGAAGCAGCTGCACGTCTGATTTTATGAATGACAATTGAGCAAACATCGAAAGGGAACTGCTGCCTACACATATGATAATATCGACAAGATCTCTTTGGCAGAGGGCATGGCATGGGAAAGCCCATAGCATCCCACATGCCGACAACTAGGCAATTTTGCACACCGAGTAACCTAGATGGAATGCTTGGCTGCACGTTTGGAAGGAGAACGAACCAGAACGAGGCGCGAGGAGGCAGACCAAAAGAGTCACCGAAACGCTCCGGTAACCACTTGCTGCGACCAGAGAGAATGCGCCATGTCATTGGCGGTGCAGAGGAAGTTGGGGTGTGTTGCCTTGATGCGAGAGAGGAGGGCGGCAGCACTGCCTGTTTGCCTTTTGATCCTTCGGGCGCACTTGGACTCGAAAAAGCCTCACACGCTTACCCTATCTTCTCCGAGTCGCCTGCTGAAGAGCCTCCTTCGGACGGTGTCTTCGTCTGGACTGACTCCGTCCCTGATTACGAGACCGGGTGCCAGCAGAGCGCTGCAATTGGCAACGCGAGGTTGGGGATGTTTTCGCAGCGTTGTGCAGTTCTTCGCTGTCACTTTGTGCAGCCACCCGTGCCACCGATGACTCGACGGCTTCACGTGCGGAACAATCACGAGGTTTCGAGATCATCTGATGACGATCCAAACCTCTGATTCACGTTAGTCACGCTATTTATGCACGATGCCCCCCCGGAGATGATATGTGGATGTCTGTTTTGGCTGAGGCCTAATATATTGTAAGGGTGGTGGCCCTCTTCGCGGCCGACGTGCTTCGGGAAGTCAAATTTCTGCCATCTAGATTTCTACATGTCTAACCTGCATAATCGGAAGGATTCAGTCAATCCTGCAGCCAAGAGATATCAGCAGAAGCCTAAATCGATGAATAATGCCACTCACTGAAATGTAATCATCATGAGGCTCTTTCGGCTGCTGTGGAACTGCATCCAGCAGCTGGATCAAAGCTCTTGGTCGTCCCAGCATTCTTGCGGCCTGATTGGTTGCGGTCATCAGATCAAGGCGGGGCCTTTTGACTCGCCTTTGAATTAGAGAATCGAAGATGAAATCCACTGCGATTCCGTCAGGTGCGTCCAAAAACCTCTGCAAATTTGTCTCTCGAAATGTCGATCAAATGAACCGATATTTGGAGGAATTGGCGTTCGAGTAATCGCTGGGAGGTGAGAATTTTGGGCCTACACATTGAATCTCCCGTATTACCACATATGGCAATTACCGCGTTAGGTAATTATTTCTGATGTTGTCGACGACTTTGCCTGGGTGGTGGATGGTCCTTGATGGTTGGCATCGTTCCTCTTGCACCCGCCAGCGTGTCCTCACTTTGGTCCTTCATTCCACCCTATACCCTTTCGTCCACAAGAACTCCTTCAAATATACAATCCTGCTATTCTTCTCTGCGATTCGAACCTCTGCGAGTCTGAGTGTTTCGTCCCTCTCCATCAGTCGTTGTCGAAGAACCTCGACTTCTAGTTCCTTCTGCTCATATGCCTCCTTCAGACCGTCACCATCTCGGCTCCCTCGTTTCATCAGTCGAACCTTCTCCTCTAGCTTTTCGTTCTTGCGCACAAGCTTGTCGTTGGCGTCTTCCTCTTTGGCGAGCGTGGTTTCCAGTCTTCTGACCTCTCGGACGTTTGCTTCGAGCTGTTGTTGCAAGTGTCGACAGCCGTAATGTTCGTTGACCACCTTTTGGTGCTCAATACTACCGAGTTATTAGCACTACGACGAGAGTTTTCTGAAGAAAATTGTCTGGAGTTGAGGGCTGTTGTGGGGGGTCGGCTGAAGGCAGACAGTTAGGACGACCTCTGAGAAGCTCCTAGGCTCTGAGCTCCCAAAGAAAATGGTAGGCGATGAATGAGAGACGAGACATACCGTAGATTCTGCAAATGCCACTCTGCTCTCTGTGCCAGACTCAGTCTGCTTTGAAGTGATCGGACCTCAGCAGCAAGTGCCTCCTCTCGGGATTCTGCTTGCTCGAGAAGGTCGCGAACTGGTGTTCTTCCTTGAGATGAAGACCTATATTGAGACCCCGAGCGCGAGTACACTAGACGTTCACGGCCTCGCGAGTCGCGCTCGACGTAAGTCCTGCCACTCATCCGACTGTTTGTATTCCCTATGTTGTCGTGTGGTTCGTGGTCTTCGAACGAGAAGACCAGTAAAGGCAAGTTGGTACCTGAAGATCTGAAGTTTTGCTGTGAGAGCAGTGATTGGAGTGACAAATATGCAAGTCCGTTTTATTGCAACAGTATTGGATATAAGTACAGGAAGATTGAGCAATAGGAACAGAATATGATGGAGCTATATATGTGCGGGTGCCTGGGGTCGCCCTTTGAGAGAGCCTCGTCCCACATGATCTGAAGTCTACGTTTTGGCCACACCCCCCAGGCTCGGTGAAGAGATCATGCCTACGTTTCCTGATTCAGCCCTACGCAGAATCTAATCTGGTGAACGAGATGGCAACATGATCGAGGAAGTGTGACAGCTAACACCCACCCTTTTTTTTTTTTGATGAAGCTCGTCTTTCATGCCTAGTCAGGAACACTTTCCCAGCATAACTTCTGTGCCGCACCACAGGTAAACAGAACTGGAAACAGTGTGCTTACTTGTTCAGCTTGCCATGGTCCATTGGGTTGTATGGCTTGTACAAGGCGGCTTCGAGCCGGCGGGGTGCAGTGCAGAAGCACAAGCGCGATGGATGCCAATCATCTTGATGGCGGTACGGAGATGTGAGCAAGAATCAATGTAAGGGCAGTGCTGATAGTGTGATATCGGGTGGATGGTGATGGAGGGGTTTCGTAGCCGAGAACGGCTTCGGTGGCGCCTTTTGGGGGCCGGAAGTCCTTTGCACAGCCACTTGGCGTAAAGAGCTGAACCACCACAACCTGCTTTGAGAAGACTCCAAGCACCGTGTATCAGAATTCGGTCTGATGATGTGAGATTTCGATACACTTCTTGGGTAGAGATGGCGCGTCAAAGTGGCTTTCTACATGTGGCGTTCGGTCAGTGAAGATAAAAATTGGTGTGGCTGGTATCGTCAAAAGTTGTGAAGAATCAGTCATGCATTTTCGTACGCCTTGTCGACGATATGCGCCCGAGAACGAGGAAGATGTTGGGAAAACAGTGAAAATGTGATAGGGTTCAATTCAAGATCAATCATCCACTGTGCAGTCTAGGCGCAACCGAATTGGAGCTCAAAGGACGCCATAGCATCAAAACCGTCAAAATACCTCTCGTCCAATGGAACACTGAAAGCAAAAATCCAACTAAGAAGGTCTCCACGGTCTAGCGCAACCGAACCCTCCACTGGAAAGCCTTCGTAGATGGTACGCGGAAAACCATGTACTTGTTCCGGTCTCCAGATGTGCAGATACAGTGACACAGAGCGTCATATTGGATTGCATGGACACTGGATTTTGGCCTTGGATCATAACTTCGCTCGAGCAGTACGGTACCCTCGGGTGCTTGATTCTACAGTCGCCATGTTCTCAAGTTCAGTTCCTACCTAACGAATGCCCCTGGTACTTTGGTGTACCGCTTCTCGAGAGTCGATCGATGGTACCGAATTGCCTTGTGAAATTCTTCAAACTCCGCCAGGCGTGATGCCCGTCCACCGGTAGAGCGGTGTCTTGGAATGGGCAGGTATGATATGGAGTTGTGCAACGAGGTCAAGCGCAGGAGCGGATCTTGAAACAGGCATCGAGGTTGTTGCCAGAGGTTGAGGATAGGTGACAAGACGTTTGGTTCCTTCGTCACGGCCTTGAACAAGTCAAAGTGCGCAATGAAAAAAGATGTCCCTCAGACTTCCATCACCATTCGCCCAGTCCGCCTGGCCAAAACCAAGGCGAAACGGGCCGAGATCATCACCGCTTCCTATACAGTACATGTTGCCATGCACCGCCATCCTTGTGGACAGTGCGGAAGTAAAAGGCTTCACTCTTGAACAGCGAGGACAGATCATCTTCGAGAGTAGAGTCTGTGGCTCGTGAAGAGAACACAGAAGAGGATGTTTACTAAATAGATGATTCCATGACTGCAGAATGGTCAGTATGATGAGTTCGAAAGCAGTTTGGGGTGTATTGTGCTCACAGTAAAATCGCTTAAGAAAAGAAGGAAGAGCTGGGAGCGAGGACGAGAATATATAGTCCAAAAAATTCAGTTCCGCGCTAGTGGAAAAGCTTATCGCCCTATCAAGTTTGCATCGTTTGCCTGGTCTCACGTGACTATTATTTTCGGAAGAGAGATGGGATGGACTCCACCCCACCTGCCAGCCTGCAAGCGTCCGCGCGGGCGACACGGCCGTCTGCGAGGCCGCATCGCTCCGTCCGCGTCAACGTCTGCACACGTTTCGACCTCCCCAAGTGCCCGTTGCTCTATTTCCACCACCTCTCACAGCAGATCACGTAGGCCATGACGCTTCCAGATACCGCTTCCATATGACAGTGAAACACAGTGAGCCCAATGTTCGGCTTTAGCACGAAAGAAGAGGAATAAGTTACACGTCTCCCGAGTATGCCTTCTGGGTGGTGACGAGGAAGTATATATTGTGCGAATTCCCTCTACCTAGCGATGTTTCAACAGCCCTTTATCTCTTCATCCAATTCTTCTCCAGATCAACAAGTGTCTTCAGTTGAACCCATATCATCAATAACCTCATTCTTCCTCTGCTCTATCAGACTATTCTTGCTCAACCATCCACCCTAATGCCTTCCTTCGATCCTGTATCACTCCCCTCTCTCGCCGGGAAAGTCTACCTAGTCACAGGAGGAAATGCTGGAATTGGCTACCAGGCTATTCTCCACCTCGTCCGCAAGAAAGCAACAGTCTACATGTAAGCCAATCAATCCCTCAGCGATATGTCCTCAATCCGCATTGTCCACAGAGGCATATTGTCCACAATGTTTCAGTGCTCCTAAACTTGGTTGGGTTTCTAATAAATGTTGGATAGGGGATGCCGCTCAGCTACCAAGGGCAACGCAGCAATTAAGGCAATCAATACCCTCATCCCTGATGCAGACATTCGACTTCTAATCCTCGATCACATGGACCTCTCATCCGTCGTATCGGCCGCAAAAGATTTCGCGAACAAATCAACAAAGCTCCACTGCCTCGTCAATAATGCTGGAATCATGGCCGTCCCATTCGAGAAAAGCAAAGATGGGTACGAAAGCCAATGGCAAACTAACTACCTTGCTCACTTCTTCCTCACACACCATCTCCTCCCCATACTGCTCGCAACAGCACGAGCATCCAAACCAGGAGACGTCCGAATCGTTAATGTAACAAGTGGCGGTCACGCCCGCTTCGCACCCAAAATGGGCATCGACTTCGAGGATATCAATCAAGAGAAGGGAAGAGTGTGGACTCGATACGGGCAATCCAAGCTAGCCAACATCTTGCACGCCAAAGAACTGAATCGCTTGTACGGACCGAACGGCGTCAACATGTCGGAGGGCGAGATTTGGTGTGTGGCACTTCACCCAGGAAACATCTATACGGACCTTTCGAAGAATGCTCAATTTGCTGGTCCTTTGAGCCGACCGTTGGCCGCCACCTTGAATTTCCTCAGAGTTTTCATCCCAGCTGAGCAGGGCGCGTTCACGTCTGTCTTTTGTGCAGCCAGTCCAGGCATGAAAGCGGAGATGTCTGGGCAATATTTTGTTCCTCTTGGGAAGGTTGGAAAGCCAAGTAAGCAGGCAGGAGATATGGAGATGGCTAAGAAACTATGGGAATGGACGGAGGTAGAGTTCGGTAAGAAGCAGTTGATGTGAACTTAGTATGATGGGAAGGTAGCTTAATATAGGTTTCTTTTCCTGCCCCAGTTCATTCATTTTTGGTCGTGTCGCATATCTCTCGAATGGGCATGTATCAGCGTTCCTCATTCTCAATTATTCATAACCATTCGAGATTGATCGTGCCTTCTGTCTTGATCACCACATATACCCTTACCTCACCTGTTCCATTCTCCTCCCTTCTCAGCACATCAACCTCGGCTTCTGATGTCCGCAAATCCTAACTCCAGTACTGCATATGAAGTGGTTGCATCTCATTCAACCGAGAGCCGAGAGAGATCCAATAATCTGACCAACGATAATCGGTCTGACCGTGTGGAGTGGATGACAACTAGCGACATCGAAGCCACATCAAACAAGTGCGGAACGCAACCGACATTGTTGTTACTTCGGAGAAATCACCTGGAGCTACGACATGATTACACTAATCAGTCCTGCTTTCAAAATTATTGTCTTAGACAGGATGCAGAATGGCGATTAATCACGACATTACCATCCATGCTTCCACGTATATCCTCTCGATCCTGGCATCTCCGTCTCTATCAGCTTCCCATGACTGCAGTGTCACCTCGACTTCTGAATCTCCAAGATCCTATCTGAGAGGGCGCTGAGTGATGTGGGATTCAAACAAGCCGTAGCAATATAGAGATGTAGAGTTTGGCTAAGAAAAGACGATGGGAGGGTAGTTTGATGTAGCTTTGATTTCCTAAAATCAATCTAAGGGTGCAAGAACTTGCACCTTTTATCCTACGAAACGATGATAGCCCCCCTTCTGGCTCTGGAATCTCCCTTTCTATCGATGTTGCAATCCTAAGCCGATAAAGTGTGCAGCTTCGTGCTATAGATACAAAAGCGGAAATTGTGGTAGAGCTGGTTAGGAACCGGCAACGACCGCATTGGTTGCGATCATAAGTGCCTGACGAAGTTGTTCGTAATGGTGGTCGGGTTGAGATGCTGACGCAGAGGGTTGATCATTTTCTGGCTCCACGACCCGTAATTCTTCAGGCCCATCCTGTTCATGACTGGCCGACTCCTGTGGAGACATGGAGTGTGTTTCAGAGGAATGCTGACTGCCAGCCTGATCATTTGGCTGCAAACCACTAGCCAAAGTTTGAATAACATCAATGCGATCTTGCTCTTCGGTTCCAGCAAGTCGTGCTCGCTCCTCTGCCTCTCTTCGAGCTGCTTGTGTTGGTGCTCTGGTCTTAAGCTCACCCGTAACATGCTTCAGGTAGGATGGTACCTCAAAGCCGCTCTTCAGGAAGAACAGTTTGATGTTGCGAGCCTTATCCTTGAGCTGGACTTGATTTCGATCCTTCAGAACGTCGTTGATCGATCCGCCTTGTCCATATAGGCCCAAAATTTGGCTCCAATGTGGACCCTTGACTTGATCCAGTCCAGTCATCAAAGCGTTCTCTTCTGCGCCACTCCATGGTCGCCTTTGGCTTGGCATTCCAGGTCGACTCCGAGCGTTTCCTGGGTTGGACTTGGCAGCAGCAGCTTGACGAGCTTTGTCGTATAAGGCTTTGGTGGACTCTTGTTTGGTGGCACTAGTACTGGAGATATCTGCACCGTTTTGCTGTTGTGATTGATTGTTTTGCATAGCTGCCAGGCAACCGTTAGTCCAGCGTCGATATATGAGTATGGAGATACGTACCTCCGCCTTGGCTCTTCTCACCGACTTTCTCCAGAGCAGCTTGGGCTGCGAAGCTGATCTGCGCCGAGAAATCGTCCTCATTCTGAACGCCATCAATATCCAGCGAGTATCCGTCGGGGAGTGGGGGCGATGGCTTCGGAAGAGCATGGCGTGTAACATAAGGTTCGGTGAGAGGATCCTTGCGTACGTATTCATGAAGCCTCATCAAGTAATCTTCCCAGGGAAACTCAGACATCAGACACTCTATATACTATTAGCCCAGTCAATCACTCAAGCGGATAGACTCACGAATTGTTTCAATATTGTTAGCAGAAGACATCAGATGCCGTGTTCGTGATTCGCAGTCCTTCAGAAATTGTTCCTCAGCATCAGTCAAGGGAACAAGTAGATGCCGGTTCTGGAGATTTTGGCGAAGTTCTGTCGGCGAGAGATATCGGTCCAGAAGATCTTCCTTGGTGTCCTCTTGTTCTTCCTGAGAAACGGATGAGAGGTACATTTGTGTCTTCAGATTCAACAAAAGGTCGCCGTGATCTTTTTCTAGCGGAGCTCCATCCGGGGCAAAGGTATCAAGGAAGTTCTCATCCAGGTCCCCTAGGCCAAGTGATCCTCCAAAGACAGCTGCAACGTAAGTTGCTACATTTGTCATGTGAATCAGTTTTTTGTGTTTCGGATCCTTGATATTGAGTTGCTCAGCAGAGAGGAATGTTGAATCTGTGGAGTAGATCTTCTTGGTCTGGTCAAAGAGTGACACCAGAGTGGCATGAGCTTGATAGAACTCAGAATCTCGGTTTGCTATTCCAGCGACGGTCGCAGAATAGGAACCTTCGGTAAGAGAGGACACAATCTGTACGGACTGTGCGGCATCAGGTCGAATTTCCCGAGTATGGAGACAAGCATGCATAACTTACGAGGCTCTCTAGTATTGGCAGGCTCAAGATTCTCATGTTGTAGTAAGGGTCGTAGACAAAATCGCTTTCTGAGGCACCGTCAAGCCCCAAATATACTGGCTCTTCCTCCAGGATTCGGGTCGCCATTGAGCCGTTTGTGTTTCCTGCTGCAGCCACAGCATTCTGCGAGAGGAAAGCTGCGAACTCGGGACTGACTAGATCCGTATCGTCCTCATCGATTCTCTGCCGCTTCTCTGGGGATTCTTGATCTGAGCTCCGTCGCTTTCGAGGGGATTGGGTAAGAGCGTTGGGGGCGTTGTCGAACTCGTAGGGAGATTCGTACTTGACTGAAGGTTCTAGACGGAGACAAACGTCAGTACCAACCCAAATACATGGTCTCGAGAAGCATTGTTCCCTCGATAGTCTAGTGTCGTGATGCATTTGCGCGGGGAGTATGAGGAAGCCTACCAGCTGCATTCTCTAATAGAGACATGGTGGATGTGAATATTCGAGGCGAAACGGTATCCGCAGACACAGATTTTCTTAGTGACAACGAGCTCACTGCATTCAGATTGAAGCCGTAGCTGTGGTGTACCCCTCGCCTTGACGTTCTTTTGTTGCGTAGTGAGCTAGGTGAGGTTTTCTTGAGTTCTGCGCAGAGGTTCGGCTGCCCTCTCTATCGCGCCCTAGAGCCCCTTCGATCTCTTTGGCACGCGACGATACACAAATTATTTTACTGAAAATTATCAAAAATAAAAACCGTATCTTCTGCACACCCCAAACTTGCAATGTTAATCTCTACTAGTAAATACATTGATTGAATCGTCCCTTTTTACTGGAAATTTGAGCTCGTTTCATTGTTCATTTTTTTGACTTCTAAAGATGCTTTTTCAGAGCATTTCTTCATATTTTTTCTTCTTCAATCTGCCTAGCTCATTGTCTTCAACAAGCGGCTTTGAAAATCCGGGTGACGCTATTTAGTCGTGGAACAAGGACTCTCTCTCTCTCTCTCTTTCTCTCTAGTAATATGGCTCGCCTTCATAATCCATCACATTCATGGCTAGCGGCCTATTTGAGATTCGGTGCAGCAAAACGAACATGTCTCGCGGTGTTCCACAAAGCGACGCGCCAAAGTACCAGAAACTCCGCACCTTAATCAGATTTCAATCTCTGAACTTGATTGGCGAAGGGCTTGGGTCGGACGAACCTGATCTTCTATCAAGGACTTCTAGGAAAGCTCCCCTAAGTTCTCTTGCAATGTATCTCCAGGGAAGTTGTCTCCCTATCGCTTATTTCTCACGTCAAGAGTATGCGTTCCTTTCTTTTAATATTCCTGGGAGAGTTCGCCATAGTGTTCATGAGAACGACCTTCCATTTCATCGAGTCCTCGACTCCCTGTAAGTCTTTGTTTGAACATATGACTGTGTTCAGCTTCGAGGACTCTCAGCGATTTTGTTCTCCCACCCTCAACAGGACGTACGAGTAGGCTTGACTAGGCTGGGTTGATTGGTGCTGTGAAGCATTCCGACCCTGGCAAAAGTCGCCCTTGCTTGGACACAGTAGGCTGGGAAAGTCCAGGCGAGGCTGGGAGACTGTAAGCACTGTTGGGGATTCATGAAAGTTCAGGTCAAGGATGTCTGCCTCCCTGACTTCGTATTTTCCGGGAGGATTGTCCTTCGATTTCACGAGGAAAGGAGATGGGGAACATGAGACCTGCGCTACAAGACTGTCCATCTACTTGGGATGGCCTAGAAATGGTACGAAGCAGGCGAAAATGATCAAGATCTCAAAGACATGCAAGGACTTTCTCGAGACTCAATCCAGACAAAGTTCCAATATCAACCTCGGCTATTTTGTCCTCCATGTGAGAAGGGTTAAGAACCACTCCGTCACTGGAGCGAAATTAACGGAGGGCATTTTCAGCTATCATTGAGAAATGGACTCAAAAATGAGTATTGACATGATATGACTTGGCTGACATTGTACAAGAAAGAGGTTTAAAATGTCCCACCAGTCTTGGGACATTGAGGGTCCTTACACATCGCTCACCATTCCAAATTTGCATCCCAAGGGCATTGTAGAACATCAACGCTCTCTATGCTCGTCGCTCAATTCCTCTCTGCACCCCAACATCGACAGCTACTCCGAAAGTCCCAATGCAGATGCTCCTAGTTTCGTAATTGCTGTCTCCTCTTCGAACTGCCGGTAGAAATCCTCCATTCTCCTGGTCCGCTCCCGAACCAACCGCCTTCCTGGAGCAGTCTTCATCAGGTCCTCGAGCTTGAACAGCTTGTCATCAAAGATCTTGATTGACTCATCCATACTCCTCTCCGTCTTGGCACCTCCAAATGTGAACACCTGCAACAAGTTAGCATCGTGTTGTCTACTACTTCGAGAGCCGGCAAAGATTGTCTGTCCATGGGTATAGAATTTCCAAGTCTCATTTTCCAGTACGACAAACACACAAGAAGATTTTACTTACTCTTCCAATTCCTACGGCGCCGAGAGCATCTAACCGGTCCGCGTCTTGCACAACCGCAAGTTCGGGGTGCTTAGCAATGAGCTTCACAACATGATCCACGTCTTTCATCTCAGAATTGTACGAAACACCCCCACAAATTGTTTGTACCTTGTCTGCAAGATCTTGAGATGCACCGAGGTTCAAAAGGACATCACGGACCATCGTTTCCGCATTTTCTCCTTCCTTCAAGTATTTCCGGTCGCCGACGTCGTGAAGAAGTGCCGAGAGTTTGATAACGTCCAGGTCGAGAGAGGTCGGCGTGCTCATTTCAGAGTGTATTCGATGAGCCAGTCCCACGACACGCTTGATATGATTGAAATCATGCGAGCCATCATACTTGCTCATGTATTTCTCCACATACGCGGAAACCTTGCTGATTAGCTCTTTCATGTCCGTCATGCTGAATGATGAATGAGAAGAGAGATGAAAGTAAACAAGATCTCGATGCTAGGGATAAGCTTAACTTTACGTGTAAAGGGAGATTAGATATAGGCAGCGGCAGCGGGTCTGAAACAAGGATCTCCGTGATTGCTACACAAAGACGCAAACGTTGGAGTCAGCCGGGGTGACGGTGAGAGATAACAAAGGCCGTCTTCGACCGTGGCGCGTTTCGACGCGAACTCACGTGAAACGAGGTACTTTGTTTGCATCTCGAGATGGCTGTCGCTGGAATGTGCTGGATGCGTATCATGGGCGCGAACATTGCAATTGATGTGAATCTTCCTCGTAATCTCATACATTCTTCTACACTGTGGCCTCAACCATCTCTTTCTTCATCATTCTGCGAAGCCCTAGAACTCTCTCCATATCCTTGTACTTTCGAAGGTTGGATAACCGCATCATCTCTTGGGGATATTCGTGCTCGGTGCGGGATAGGTTTTGTGGCCGCTTCTCGTCATTCAATCTACACCACCAGACCTTTCGCTGCTTTCTTCGAGCTTCAAGAATTAACACCCCATTCTCTCGGTTTATCTAAGGTGCTTTGCGCATGGCCTGCTGCCTTCACTGCAGTCAATCAATGGCCTAGACAAATGTGCTTCGTTCCATACTCCTTCGAATCCAGAAGTCTGTCTCTGAGACCGAACCTTTCGGCTGGATATGTCCAGACCTGGAACAGAACATTCAATGCCAGATATCCTCTCGATAGATTCATCGTCTGGGGATGTTCGATCAGGGCTTAAGAGCCAAAATTATGGAAAGTGTCGTGAGTATGTATGCCATTATCCCGACCCTGAGGCCTCGTCCTTCGTTCTTGTTTGTCGAAGTCATTGCAGCGGTCGCAGTGGTTGTAACCTCACTCGTGGATAGGACCGTACTCGTACTTGTGGCCAGCCCAAATATCTGACCCCCACTTGAGTTGCTCTGGCTTATCACCGCTTCAACACTTGTTGCCAGTGAAGCCGCGCTTCCCGTGGTGCAACTCGTTACGCTTCCCAATGCAACATCCGAATCATCGGAACAGCATCGCAGATTCTCGAAATAAAACGGGTGTTGTTGAGCAGATACTGGACCCCGGATAGGTTGCGATATGTCGATGAGGAGGCCGTTGCAGCAATATGTATCGCTACTCTCTGCAGGGTCGATGATCGTCGCTTGACAGCTGGATGCTGTGCCACCACTGCTGAACCAGAATGGCGTCGGGAGGGGCGCAGGAGATGTACTCGAACGTCCCCAAACGGACGTTGAGGTTGCCATTCTGGAACAAGGCACAATCGATACCACGAGCTGCAATAATGGAAGATCAAAAGCAATCGGAAAGCAGATAGACAGGACTTGGTGTCAGTCTTCCGAACTTTCCATAGACTTAGGCTAAACTGGAAGAGGTTTAACCTTACCTCCCGCGTTACGCTGCGTTTCGCAGCCCGATTGAAGACTTCGGTGCCAGAATTTGATCTGTGCCCACACAATCTTCACCATGCCGAGGTGGTCTTTTCTATCAATTCTATAGGATATGTTGCGTTGAAATTTTCTGTTGGGCTTAGGTTTTGCTTGTTTCTTGATGCTATTCCGATTTCTGTACTCACGGTGGCTTCTTTTCCTCCGTGACCCTAGAGCCAAACAGAGCCGCAGCCAAGCTGGCAAGCAGTTTCCGCCAGCACATGCTTGGGGCTCATTGGTGACAAGGGTTGGAGATCTATTTCGTCCCCTATGGGACCCTGGAAGTCAGTGTTCCTTCTCAACAGTTTGGGCAACGCGGCCCATGATACCTTGCCGGACGTTATATTGGCCCGGTTCTTGTCTTGAGAGATATGATCCAGTGATCCATATATACATTTACAGAAGCCTGATGCTCTTCGATACTGCTGAATCTCTCTCAGTAAGACAAGCTCAGGATGCCATCCAAAATAACAATTGATTCGCCAAATGGCTCTGCGCCCACAGCAAAAGCTGCAAAGCCACTTGCAGCTTTCACACGACTATCTCCTACGGTTGCATACTATGACCCTCCAGCAACTCCAACAGCTTCTGCGAACGACAATGCAAGTCCAACCACGATCCTCCTCTGCTCATGGATGAATGCTCGGCCAAAGAACGTCGATTATTACGCTCGAAGCTACATGGCTCACTACCCGTCAGCCCGCATCATCCACGTCTCAATCAACACCACACAATTCATCTTCCAATCCGAAGCCCGTCGCCGGAAAGACATGATGAAAGCCGTCTCAACTCTCCTCGCCCGAGATCAACAATCAGAAAGGCTTCTCGTGCATTCAGTCAGCAACGGAGGCGGCAAACGAGTTTACAATATCGCTGCAGCGTATCGTTCCGTGACTGGACAACCATTGCCAGCTCAAGCTCTCATTTTTGATTCAGCGCCTGGAATCCCGAGATTTAAGAGGGATGTTCATGCAATTATGGTTCCGGCTAGGAAATTGCATTGGTTGCCGTGGCTTTTTGCTCTGATTGCTACTTATGTCACTGTTTCCATCACGTTTGTTTCTGTGTATTGGACTCCGCTGTGGTTCTGGTACGACTTGGTGTGGGGTCCGACATATGGATGCAACGATGTTACACTGTTCGACCAGCAAGGGATGAGAGGATACATTTATAGCAAGGAGGATCTGGCTATTGATTGGAGAGATGTTGAGAGTCATGCTGATGCGGCGGAGGAGAAGGGGTATAAGGTTGTTAAGAAGTTAGTTCATGGTGCAGAGCATGCACAGCTGTTCAAGGGGGAGGGTGGAGAAGAAGATTATTGGGGATTCGTGAAAGGGGTTTGGGCTATGGCTATGAATTAGTGACGCAGAGTGTCCTTCTGATTGGACGTTCTAGCAACCTTGCTGCGAGGACTATATTTTTCTTGTTGAAGACAAATAGGACAACCGACAGACCTGCTCTACTTTCACTCCAGCTCTTTGCGAAAAGTCAGACCCCGAGAATCGATTAAAGAGCTATTTTTGCTTTCCTCATCGAGTTATTGTCCATCGAATTGCATCCCTCACATGGGCATTGAAATCGCCTCTCCATAGTTGAAGCGAGTTCAACTACAAATGGAAGTCTCTAAGAAGACTCGTTACCTCTTCTCGTTCCGAATAATTTTCCGCGTCTGAGTGACCTCGTTCTGAGAGCATTGGCCAATACACATCTCGAACCACTATATTGCTCTGTATTAGACGCCTTCTTTTATTGAAAAGCAAGCCTTGTTAGAGGCAAAGAAGACGAAGTGAAAGTTAGAGCTGTAAGATATGCAACCACGGCAGCAGTTGTCCGAAAAGTGACACCCTAATGTCCCTTAAAAGGTAGGACATTGATTCGAGCATTTTGAGAAGAGTTCAACTCTAGGCAGATCTCAACACGTCATGTTCGGGGACCTACTAGAGAATAACAAAAATGCTCTCTTGGAAAGTCCCTATGAATCTCGTACAATCTCCAACTAGATGCCAACTTATGCTGTGTCGCCTTTTCCCGACATCACGAACATAGATAAAGAAAGCCAGTCTTCTTAGAACACCATAGCCCTCACTTGCCGAGCCGATGATAGATGTTCAAATCATGTTCAAGTTAACGTGTGATGTTCGTATTCGTCTCCCATGTACCAGATAAATATAAGAACAACCCCAACGCCTGCCATCTAGTGATGCGAAGAACCTATCCTATGTAAAGGGGAAAAGGTATAGTGAGAGACAAAGAAGGGTATCACAAATATCATCAAATCATAAAACCAAACCCGAAAACCGCAACGCTCGCATCCTCCCATCCATCTACCGCATCCCAAATACCCGCAGAAAACTAAACATTACTCCAACCCTATCGCATCCCGAGTTCCCGGCCTCAGACCTGATCCAAAGCCTTCACCGGATCCCCAAACGGATTCACACCACCCAACCCATCCTCACTATGCCTCCCATAATCAGCTGTACTAGTAACCCTCCCACTCTCAATCTCCTTATCCAAACTCCCATGCTTACGATCCGGACTCGTCGGACTCTCGTTCAACTCCCAACTCCCAACTCTCTCATGTCTCACGATACTCGCTCCCGCACCACTCTTCAACCTGAGATCTGTATCAGACGCCAACTTCTCCGCGCCTTTGAACCCACCGTTTCCACTCCCGCTCCTCTTCAAGACCCCAAGATCACCCGCGGCCTTATGATTTCGGTCTCCTCTTTGTTCCAGACGGAAGCCGAACAACATCAAGATCGCTGCCACAATGATCATACCCGCAATCGTAACCGTGGCTCCAATCACACCCCCGATCGCTGGACTAATCCCAGATCTCTCACTCGCACTCTTCGGGCACGAACCTGAAGAATTAGTATTCTGACTCTCCTCCAAAGCTTCGCAGAACAAGGATGCAGTATTGCAAGCTGTACACCAATCCACCAAATCATTAAGACTGAATTGTCCCATGTCTTGAGCGAAGTCTGTCCAGGACATGTCAGCTTCTGAGTTTCCGCGTCCAAAGAGGGCGTATTCGATCAATGCATCTGAATCATCTGTTCCGTTTCTGTACAGGAAACGAACGCGGAGATCGGAGATTGCTGGGAAAGGGGCGCTCATGTTTCCGTTTGCGGTGGGAGTGGCGTAGGAGAATAGTTCGAAAACCATGGTGCTGCCGTGGAGGGGGAGGGAGTTGAATCTCCCGGCCGAAGGACCGGTAGAGAGGTTTGACAAAGCGAAGAAAGCGAGGAATGGCTCGTAGGAGCCGAAGAGGAGGTTGAGTTTGTCCGTTACACCATTCGATGCGATGTTATGAGAAAATTGCTCGAGGACTTTGGCAGCCAGGGTTCGGCCGGCCATGGCTTGGATGGTGCTATCTTGGGATGGGGTGTTGAATGTCCATTGTTGGGCAGAGGCGAGAGTGTAGAGACGTTCGAGGTCGGAGAGAGTGAAGACGGTGCTGTTGTAGAATGTGGAGTTGTGGTTGTATTGGTAGAGAGCGTATTCGTAGAGCTCCCAGGCGTTGCCGTAGTTGAGGATTTCGGTGGGGAGGCCGTAGAAGACGGTGCTGTTCATGGATTCGTAGAAGCTGCTTGTGGCTTGGACTTCTTCGGTAAAGGTTTCGGTGTAGAGGGTCTCGACTGCTGCGATTTCGTTCGTGGTGCAGCCTGTGCTTCCAGCAACCCTTTGAAGAAGTCAGCTTCTAAATCTCCGACGAGCATCCAATCCTCAAGGGGAGACAATGATGAGAAGCGAGTATCCCATACCATAGATAATTGAAGTCTAGGTCGCTGACAGTTGCAATCGCGGGGTATTGGTACCCGTCAAGAGGATATCTGGAACATGTCAGCATTTAATTCCTTAAATTGACTCGGACAAGTGAGATTGTTTCAAGGTCCAGCAGTATTTCCGAAAGTTCCACTCGCTTCCGCCTCAATTTTTCATTCATGCTCAGACATTTAGATCTGGCGGGGTAATATACTCCCGCCAGACCGACTTCCAACGTTCTGCAAAGAACGAGCTGTGGGATCACTTACTGCACGAGAACACCATCTGCCATAGTATCTTGCTGATCGAAGGTCACTCCAGTCCTCTGTGGATACAGTCCCTGCATGAACGCTATAGCACTCTGACTTGTAGGTGTATCGTCTGGGGCCAAGATATACAACTGGCTGTTATCAATCGCAACCGTCTCGATTCCATTGACGACCGCGCTCGAAGTTTGGAGAGATCCATTCGTGGGTGGACTGATGTATCTTTCCCGCACAACCTGTCCAGCATTGAGGAGTTGATTCGCACCGTACGGAGTAAGATAGTATGGAGAGGAATGCAAGTCTGGGATCTTCTCGCCGTGGTAGGTAAATGCTACCGCTGCCCAGGTAACTTGCGTTGTCTGAGCAAGCGTTGTCGCCGAGAGAGACAGCAGGGCGGTGAACCGCAAGGCTGGAGCCATGATCGCGGGGTTGTAGGAGATAATCGAGACAGTCGGAGAGGCTGACTTCGGTCTTCCGCACCGCGCAGATATAAAAGACTTGACGGATCGCGGAACAGAGCAGAAACGATGACGCAAAGGAAGGAAGAGAAAGTTGAAGCACGAGCTTTGAGAGAGATCGAGATAGCTGCCGAGATGAGAGCTCTGGAGTAGTCAGCGGCGCATGGCATCTCAGATGGGATGTTGCATTCACAGCTCCAACGCACATATTACCCCGCTATCCCATATTGCTTCTAGCTATCTGCACTCGGTCACACCAGAAGTAGTTTGCCATTGGATCGCGAGCTGCAGTGGCCCGACTTGGGGGGTGGTACAATGCAGCTGCCAAGCTGCACAAGGTCCATGTGCCACTATTCGTGCTCTCTTCCTCCTGCGGCCCAGCCACTATCGCTCCTTACGCTTATCGCACTATCGATTGTACAGTGCAGCCAGTGTAGTGCAGTGCAGTACAGTACAGAGCTGCGAGAAGAGGGCGGAACGAAACAGATGAGCTTCGCGGCGGTCGGATTCGGATGAGACGAAGAGCGGTATACCGTCAAGATAGACGAGACTCGATGAGACTCTATGAGACTCATTCTTGCAAACTTCAGAAAGATAATGCAGGACGAGCTTTCATCCCAAGTTGGCTGCTTGAGCTTATCATAATCCCTGCAAACCTTAACCCGAGGCGAGAGACATTTAATCGAGGGGGCTGGGGGAAAGCTCGGACGACAAACAGCTCATCACAAATGTCAAATGTTCCCGACATACTAGAACTTTGGAATCACTTGTTGTATATGTCAAGAGACTGATTTGGATGTTTCAATTCATTTTGATTGGTAGTAGCACAGCTAGGCTAGTCATATACACATTGAAAGTCAATTGCGATTCCATTTCCATTATTTTACCACCTTAACCGAAGAGAGCATCACCCAGGCGGATCGACACCGACTTGGTTTGTGTGTAGTTGGCCAACGCCGCCTCACCGAGTTCTCGTCCGATACCAGACTCTTTGTAACCACCGAAGGGGATCTGGTGGTGCAGCATGTTGTATTGGTTGACCCAGACGGTACCGGCACGAAGGTTGTTTGAGACGCGGATGGCGGTGTTGAGGTTGGACGTGTGGACGGCAGCGGCGAGACCGTATGTGCTGTTGTTGCCAAGCTTGACAACCTCCTCCTCGGTCTCGAACTTGGCGATCGAACAGACAGGACCGAAGATCTCCTCTTGCATGATCTTCATGTCCTCAGTGACGTTGGAGAAGATAGTCGGCTGGATGAAATAGCCCTTGTCTCCGTGACGCTCACCACCAGTGACGACGGTGGCACCTTCCTTCTTGCCTTCCTGAATGTAGCTACATGACAAATTAGCGTTGTAACTTGGAAAATATGCTGAAAACAAGTCTTACCCCATAATTCTGTCATATTGGAGCTTAGAAACCTGTGGTCCCTGGAAGGTGTCGGCGGCGAATGGATCACCAACCTTGTTGGCTACGGCACGCTCCTTGAATCGCTGGATGAACTTGTCGTAGATACCAGATTGGACGTAGACACGGGAACCAGCACAGCAGCATTGGCCGTGGTTGAAGAAGATACCGAAGTTGACCCATGAGATGGCGTTCTCAATATCGGCATCGTTGAAGATGATGTTTGGTGACTTGCCTCCAAGCTCAAGGGTGACCTTCTTCAAGTTGGAGCCAGCAGCAGACTTCATGATTTGACGACCGACAACGGTTGAACCGGTGAAGGCAACCTTGTCAATGTCCATGTGTGATGAGATGGCGGCACCTGCGACCTTTCCGAAACCAGAGATGATGTTGATGACTCCTGGTGGGAAGCCGGCTTCCTTGATCAAGTTCGCAGCGACAAGGGCGGAGAGAGGAGTCTGCTCAGCAGTCTTAATGACGACAGTGTTACCAGTGGCAACAGCAGGGCCAATCTTCCATGCCCACATGAGCAATGGGAAGTTCCATGGGATGATTTGGCCGCAGACACCAATCTAGGAGAATCAGCACATGTGAAGGTGCTGGGTTGCATATGAAAGTCCTGGCAGCGCTGGGACATTGGAAGAGCAGGTGCAAAACTTACAGGCTCTTGTTTTGTGTATGCGAAGGTATCCGAGTTGGTGTCGATGACCTTGCCCTCAATCTTGTCTGCCCAGCCACCATAGTATCTCAGGGTACCAGCAACCATCGCGACATCAACCTTGGCCATGCCAATAGCCTTGCCATTGTCGAGCGCCTCAACAGCAGCGAGCAGGTCGGTGTTCTTCTCAATCAATTCAGAAAGTTTGACCAACAGCTTGCCACGGTTCTCTGGAGTCTCCTTTTTCCACGAACCCTCGAATGCCTTTCGTGCAGCGGCTACAGCAATATCGACATCCTTCTCGGTGGCCTCGTGAACGGAGCAGATAACCTCCTCCGTCGCTGGGTTGATGGTCTCGAAGGTCTTTCCGTCTACACCCTTGACCCACTCGTTGTTGATGAACCTACGGAAAAGCACCTGTTAGAGATCTGACATTGCGGGAGAGGGAAGTGCGGGGTAAAAAGTCCCAGACGACGTGACGACTTACAATCCGGTGGGTTGGGTGTACTTGCCAGTCGACGGCGTAGAGAGCGTAGTTGAAGTCATGGTGTATATATGTGGTGTGAGGTTCTGAAGCAAGCAATTGGGTATCAGATTGTCATGGGATGTGATGTGAAGTGATGTAGAAGAGAGGAGAGGGGGCGAGGGAGGGGTTGGGTTTTATGATCTCAGAAGCCGCGCGAACTTTCTTTCCCGAAGCCAGACTCGGACAAGGAGCGGAGCAACACATCAACATGGGGGGCAGCCAGCAACTCAGTTAATTATTAGTCAAGCTTGGTGATGCACCATTGAACTCGAATCCGTTACACTCGACACCGCTGTGGACCATGGCCCATGGACGATGGCCCATGGACCCGGACGGTCACAGTCTTGGTACGATACGACGTGAGAGGACCGAGGACCACAGCCCATCAAATCATATCTCCACCTCCACCAGAGCTCCATCTCTCTGTCTCGCAGCACCGGGAGAGAGCTCGATCGGCGCAAGTGACCCTTTTCTCCTTTGACGTGGTGCGGCAGAAAAGGCTTAGTGCTGGTGGTGCCCCAGTATTTGTTATGCATTCGAGCGTAACGACAGGACCAGCGGACGCTGAGCGGAGCGGAGCAGAGCAGAGCAGAGCAGAGCAGAGCAGATCAGCACTTCGTAAGTTTATGTCACTCTATTCTATGTCCTTGTCTACTCGATGTGGCATATGCCCATTGCTTGGTATTGCGGTATATGTATGGATATGACTGTATCTCACTCGACGCTGCCTCGGTGGACTTTCCCCGCGTAACGAGCGCCCCGCACATCGCTAGGCTTTACCGCGAGCAGAAACTCTCACCCGAATGGACAATGGACAATGGACAATGGACAATGGACAATGGACAATGGACAATGGACAGCGAGCCATCGGGGATAACACGGGCTCACGAAAATACTTTTCGGACTTTGCAGAAGTGAAACCCAAAACCTAGCTGGGCCCAAGATCAGTAATTCCAGCCCTAGTAAAGAAAGCCCGACAAGATGCGCAAATTGTAAATACCCCTCGAACACCGATCACACGGCTTGGTTCCGCCCAGCCATGGATGTCAGCCTCCATACAGAAACCCCAAACACCATGCCACAGGATGCAGGGAGAGCGCCTCCCATTCGACAGCATTTTCAGTTCCTTTCCTCCAGCACATGCTGATCCTTGAACCATTGCCAAAGTAACGCCATTTCTCCACACAACAAGGCACCATCGCCATCTGAGAGTGGCCTACCAGCGCCTAGAAACTTTCCCCGCAGTCGGTTTCGGGAGTGTCTGAGCTGTTGAGATCCAATAGCTTCGAACTTGCAACGCCAGGTTGTTGGCTGGAGGCCTCCGCATCACCGAGGCGTGAAGATGGTCTTATGTGGGGTAGATGAACTAGGAGGTGGTAGTTAGCCGTGGCAAAACGATGGACCAACGGGAATAACGCTCTCTGGTAACGAGTCAAAGCAAGACAAGCAGGTTGTTCAAGGAGAGCAGAGCTGCACTCAAAAGCAGCAAGACGTGAAGATGCGGTGCTCGCGAGGAACTTCCTCTTGGAATGCGTAGCATGGCTCCTTGGACTGGGGGACTTCGATGAGAACACTCTATCACATGACTCGAAGAGGTCAATCAGCGGCCAAGAAAGATAATCGCTTGATATCGTTGCATGGTTACTTGGAAGGCTGTGTTCTGGCCAACAACAACAATGCGAATCGCAAGAACGGTCTGGACAAATAATAGACCTTCTTCTTCGCTTCCTGAAATATCAACAGCTACCTGTCGTACCATGAACTGAGCTTCCAGCATCCGCTCCACTGCACTCAACGACACTATGCAGTTGCCCGCCAAGGTCAGCAAACTCCTACTGTCCGTCATATCTCACCACCTCCATCCACCAACTCGATCCGTCCAAACCTCAGCGGTATCGACGTCTGCTGCAATTAGCTAGCATTAAAACTCTCGCCGATATTAGCAAAGCCGACAAAGATCATGATAGCGTTGCTGACTCGGCCGGAACCGTCGAGCTGGTTCTCTACCACGAATCAAAATGACAACAGCTGGTCTTACTGGTTGTGCCTGTAGTGGCATCGATGTGAGTGCCCATTCGAGATCCTCCCACCTGCAGGGCAAGGAAAGGTTTGCACGTATCTCCGAGAAATTCACTTCTGCCCCCTTCTCCTTTTTAAGCGAGCGAGCGAGCGCTTCGAGCTAAGAAGTTAACAAGAAAGTTTGAATCAACACCACCGCAGAAGTTGACGCGTTGAAACGAATACGAAAACATGAGGGAGAAAAGGCAATGAGCATAGACCGTCCGTGTCGAGTCGGATTTGTGACGATTCTTGGTGGCGGTTAGAAGTTTCCTGGATCAGTGGATCAAGTGTGCACTCCTCGCGTCTTTCATCTTCACGGCAAAAATTGCAAAAAAAATTGCAAAAACAAACTCGGGCAGATGCCCGAGAACAAAGACCTTCGATTCGGTTTTGCTCTTCTCGCTGGGACAATGAGTCCTTTCGCCCTTATTCCTCTTTCCTTGCCCTCCGCACACCAAGGTGAGTACTTCCTTGGGGCGGCTGGTGAGTTAGCTTAAACGTCGGCCTTAGACGAGTTGTCGTTTTGGTTGGCGAGGCTCAAACTTTGCTTATTTGAATCTATAAGGGTGTCAAAGACTAATTGCTTGTTTGGGCTAGGGTGGGGAGCGTATTGCCGGTTGGCGCTTCGGGAGACATGAGGACGGGATAGGGACCGGTTTCATCTTTGTGCAATTGGAGGTCTGCCACTAGTTAGCCGACGAGGAGAGTTTGTGGAGCCTCCGAAGCGCTGCTCTCTGCACTCAAGCGTCTAGGCCGATAATACTTCTGCCAATGAGCCAGTCTCTGACGAGCCTCTGGTCATGAGGGAGAGGCCAGAGATGGAATCAGTTTTGAACGTATCTACCATTCCAGAAGCTATTATTGCTATCAATGCTACAGTATCACCGAAAAGTTCATGAAGACCGTTCTTTGGCAGCAGCGTTATCGACATGACTCCTCGCCATGTCCTAACAGATCTTGTAAGCAAATCCCAACTTATCACCCATCTACGATTTAATAACCCCCCCGACTTTTTGCATGCCACGCACCGTTCTCGCCTGCATCTCTTCTCTCGATTGTCAACCCTTCTTTTGTAGAGGTTTAGATGAGTTTAACAACTATCTCTTTCGGAAATTTCTACATTTTAGGACGTCCAGGGGGGAGCGGGTTGATTGTCTCGACAGTCCAAGAAACTATACCCATCCGACTCTCGAACCAAAATGACCTCTGGTTACCACCATAGAGCACACTCGGGTTTCGGGTTTGCAGCAAGGATGGCTCTACAATTGTATGTCTTCACCCATACTTCCCTCAACATCGTGATCTGAAAGCCCGTGGAATCTCTTAAAACCCCTCCGAGAACTTCAACCCAACACCAAATAGACCGAAGGACATCAATTACGATCAGAACTGTCAACAATGGAACGAAACGAATGAACAGCAAAAATCCGGCTCTGGCGAAGAAGAAGTAGCATCAGGTGGTCGACTCGCATACCACGAATCATTTGAAACCGCACAGGAACTCTCGATCACATCGCAGCCAAGTATGAGATTTCCAGAAATGCTCTGGTACGGGAACGAACCAACAAGGAACCCAATCGCGGGTACTTGGCAAGTTCGAGAGGCGTCTCGGAGGTAGTGTCACAGGATTACAAGAAGCGAAGGCAGAGGGAGCTAGACCTTAGCAGCAGCTGTTGAGGAATCACATACACCTGAGCGGACGTTGCTGGGAGTTGCTCGGAAAAAACATTAGATTCTGGAAAACGCGGTGAAGGTTGGCCAAATCGCCCAGTAGAGATGTCTCGAGAAGAGTGGACCACCACGCCTGCTCGATGGGCGTACCAACGGAGCAAGAAGGTTCAAGTTGCGAAGAGCTCGTCATGTCGGAATCGGATGGTCTAGGTTTCATGGGATTGGTATCAAGAACGTCTTTCCCAAAGAAACTCCTCAGTTGCGGACAAAGCTGCAGTTCATATGCGGAGGCTAATGTGCTAAGTATGGTGGAACCATCGGTCCTAATGTGAGCGGTGTTGAGAATGTTGATTTCGAAGAACTCCTCGATTCGGGTTGGGATGCCTGCATTTTGCAGCGATGGCGGCCACAAATGTCGCTGCAAGCATCAGATTGACTTGGCTCTCGCAAGTTACTTGAAGTCGAGTAGCTGCAACGATCTGTTTGGTCAGACATGGTAACGCGAACAGTATTGCTCCTGCCCTTGAATTGTGCTGGGAGGGATGCTGTTGCACTCCAGCTTTTGGCCTGACCACCTCAAGCTGCCTTACTTCTTCAGCGAGGCAATCTGATACTGAGATCGAACTCATTCCAATTGAACTCTCTTTCTCTGATAGACAAAGATACAAGGGGAAACCACGTGCATCATGCACGTTCGGGGTATTGACCTTTCTCCGTGCAGCGGGCGGGCACGTTTGCGCAGCTGCTACAATAATCCTCGCCCAAGTTACACCGAAAGCTTTCCGATTATACTGTGCACGTGAGGCTCAAGAATAAGTACACATGAGACGTCACGGAGGAATGACCGACGGTAGAAGCTTCATTAGAGTAAGAAAAAGGACCTCTTTTCTCGTGTCAGAAGAGTATCACGAGGCGAGAAGGTTTGGTTTGAAGGTGCTGGAAAGACGAAAGAACATTCCGAGATACTTAGAGACTTAGATGCCAAGTTTGCATCAAGCAAAAATATCTGGGTCCACGTACGGGAAGATCATTTGGCTGCGTGTCACTTAACCAGCGTAGGTTGGAGATGTCTAACTTCAGAGTTGTCACTCTTTGAGATATCTGCCTAAATAAATTTCTGATCTGAAGCACTTATTTTGAGAGCTGGACATTCGGATCCAAATTGTCACGCAGTGGACCCCAAGCACTTGAGCTTGTGTGACCCTAAATGCCGGAATTCGTCTTCTCCTCATCAACTTCGCAAATGGTAATCGAAACCAGACAATGTTCCAGCAAACCCTCTTCATACGCGGAACCGATATTGAGGCTTCAATTCCTGTGCCGAATAAAAACGAGGACGGAAAGTTCGGGTATTATGCTTACACTACCGCCTCTCCCAAACACAAGCCTTAGTAACCTGAAAACAGCTGGGAGCTCCAGGCATAAATTTCCTTCTCAACACTGTATCGCGCTGTGCTATTCGCATTCTCGTACAATTTAAGCTGCAGAATAATCGAAATGCATGTGAATCGCACTATGAGGTTCCAGAAATTGGAAGCACTCGCTGTGGGCATTGGGACCGGGAAGGAAGACGAAGAAGAAGGATCCTAGGGTAGAAATTGTTGCGAAAAGTGAAAGCAAAGTCTCGATCAAAGTTGAGAGGTTGGGAAGGTCCTCGAGATTCTTGTTCTGCGGGGAAAGCGTCAAATATCTCGTAGAGCATCATGGGTAAGGGCTGAGAACCAAAATAGGGAGCTGTGGACAGGGGCAAGGCCGGATGCAGAACGGCTTGACCTGCAGATCACGAGGGACCGCAGTGCTGCCCCGTATTCGCGGGCTGTGCAGCTGGTTGCTCTCGCGGCGTAGACCGACGAAGCCGGGAACCGACAACTTTCAATCCTGCTGGCATCGCAGTCGAGGTGAAAGATCGGGCATTCTGTCCGTCGCCTGGAAGCAAAATCTGATATGATATGATGGTGGAAAAGTGATGTATTGTTATGAGACTATGGTGGGCTGATTTCCATCAGTCGATGCTGTGAATCCCAGTTCATCGATCCTTCGATTGTCCAATAGATAAATATGGTGGCGTCTGTAGGACCCCTGTATCTGCAGTCGGATTATGGGATGACGTCTTCGGTGGACAAAAGATTCGTGTGAAGTCGAGGTCTAGATTTTCAGAGCTTCAGGAGAGAATCATGCCGAGACAATTACTGTCGCCCAGTTCCAGAACAAGGTGCATGCATGCGGAAGTCTTGACTGTAGCAATACAGGTATATCTGCGACTCCTGCCGCAACTGCAGCAGAATTGAGAAAAGCAGGTTGCAATCGAATTGTTCCATTCAGCATCGTCCTCAAGTACCACTTCCATCTCAGAGAACATACTAATTCCCTCCACTGCTTCAATCATATTTTATTCGCCGTGATGCCTTTGAGATATTTGTACCTGCGAGGCCAAGAACCCAGCAACGATCTGGTAGCCCTAAAAGGACCTTACGTTTCTGAATGCGAGATCACTGAGCAAGGACTGGCCGATGGATTGGACCTGGATTGGGATAACTGGATGAAATGGGACAACGGCCCGGGCGAGGAAGCGCGAGAGAGCAAGACCGACATCCTTTGTTCCCCGGCCACTTGCTTCAGCGACTTTGAATTTACTGGGAAGGATGAAGCATCACCGTCACTGTCTGCAACCTTTGAGGACGCTCCTTTCGATCTGGACGAAATCAACGATAGCCTGCTGTTTAGCCCTACTAGTTCTATAAGTTCTCTGCCCGATAGAGGGTCACAACAATCATTTGACTTCGGGATTGGACAGCTGTCCACTATCGATAGCGATGAGACCTCACCGGCGGTGCAAGATCCAGAAGGCAGTGCCATGCAAATGAAGACAATCCCCGACATGAACTTGGGACGGCCGAAGCTCTCGCGACCTCTCCGAATCGACACATCAGCACGCAGGGGCAAAAGGAGGAGAGCAATCGATGAGGATGATCAAGAGCCGACAGGCGAGTCAAAAAAGCGAGGACATAATGCCATTGAAAAGCGATACAGGTATGTGCTCAAAAGTGTGGCTTGGCCTTGGAAGAATCTGCCGCAAAAGTCAAGAACAAGTACTGAAAATAACAGAACAAATCTCAACGAAAAAATAAACTGTCTGCGGGATGCCATTCCACTCTCGTGCAAGACGAGCTCGGATGCGAAGACCGCAGACGAGGACTCCGAAGAAGAAGATATCGACAGCAAGAGCGGACAACGGAAGTTTGGCAAAGCGGCTATCCTGACAAGAGCACTCGATTATATCAAGCACCTAGAACAAAACACTCAGAGGCTTGGGAAGGAAATGGACACACTGAAAACAAGGATTGGAGCTTTCGAAAGACTAGCGAGGAGTGGAACCGCTGCTATGGATGAATGTGAGATGCCGAAATTATCAACACCGTCGACACTTGAAAGTATACAGGATGGTATGTAGTCAATGTTTCGTCACTACTAAGTTAGGTACTAATAGAAATGCAGAGTTCAAGCAGATGAAGACCAACCCGAGATCTAGGTCAAGATCAACACCTGAATCAGCGCTCCCTCGGAAGAGAGGGAGACGACCAGGCAAGACCTGTTGATGGAGGTGGAAATATTCTGGTCATGATGCTCAACGGCGTTCTCCCCTGGCAGTGCGACGAAACTTGCCTCGAATGTCCCAACTTTGCGCGTGTTGAAAACAGCAACGAAAAGAAATGCGATTCCTCCAAAAGAAGAAATCTTCCAGTTCCGAGTGAACTTATGATTATGCTACTTCCATAAGCAACATTATTTTGTCCTCCAGACTCAATCTTCTTGCCACCTGCACAATCCTGTCCTCCATCACTGCGTAGCTCGTTACGTCGTAATTCCTGGCGCAGACTGCAAATATGGTATGGTATGCTAGTCTGTTTTACCCCATCCTAGGGGTGATGCATGGCACAAAATGCGCTGTAGTTGTACAATATTATCCATTTGACATGGTCCTCGCTGAATGGCGCTTCATTTTCTCTTCTTTGATGGCATTGCTTCAAATTCATCATCATCATCAGAAATCTCATCAAAACTGAGCTCTCTGGATGGCTGTGATTTCGCCTGGGATTGAGTGAAAGTAAGTTGTGTCTGACGTCCCTTGGTCGCCGCAGCTCTCTTGGGTTGAGCTTTGGGTGGAGGTGCTTCATCAAGCATAACCACATCGTCGTCTTCATCATCGCTTGGCTCCGCAACCTTCTTTCGTCCTCTAGCAGGTGCCTTGGATTTAGCTGGGGCTTTCTCCTTCGGTGGCGCCTTGGGCTTGGAGGGTGCTCTCTTCGCTGGTGCCTTCTTCGCCGCCGGCTTTTTCGTGGACGCTGTGATCATGGATGTCCCATCATCGTCGTCATCATCATCATCATCTCGAACGACGCCATTGGTTTCCTCAAATGCTCCAGGTTGATCTTCCCACGCTCCTAGGGCGTCGTTCCAGTCGTCGGGCTTCGGTCGCAGCTTGCCCTTCTTCTTAGACTTCTTCCGTAGGCCAGCGGCGAATGTGGCTTCTTGCTTCGCCCGAATCTCCTCCATGAAAGGTTCCAGATCCTCTTCGTCCTCGTCCATTTGGACAACCATCATCTCCTTCACTTGATTCGCAAGTTCTTCTTCGACAAAAGTGTCCATGATATTTTTGTCATCCTTCTCAACGTACTGCGTGATAGCATCCCCGAAAGGTGCCTGTGGAATAATCTTCAGTGACTGGGCACTTAAGTATTCATGAACAAGCTTTCCCACTTTGACATTATCACTGTCAAGAGCTGCCAAGATAGCTTCGTTGGGCATGTTACTCTCCGCCTTCATGCTTTCTAGTTTGCGTTAGCTTGAAAAAACCGCCTCGAGTTGCGATATACTTACTTGTGGCGACTTTCTTCTTGTAGAAACTTACTACATCCGTAACATTGGCGACTTCACCCTGGAATCGATTCGAGAATCTCTGTGGATTCTCTAAATCAAATCTTCCACCATTAGGAGCTGTGTGCTCAACCTTGATTCTCACGAGAGGAAGCGGCACTTCTTCGGGAGGGTCATCTGGGTCTTGTGCAGCCAGCCATTCGGCTTTTGCTTCATCAATAAGCTCATGGACCACTATGCTCAATTTGTCGACAAGCTTGATTCTGTTGTCCTTGACCTTCGCCAGGCCTGTGAATCGAGGATCGGTAGCTAAAACTAGCTCCCTAGTGATGAATGGTCTGACAGACTTGAGCCGAATCTTCTCTGTGGTGAACTGCTTCCCAGTGATATTGATGATAGCAACATGTTTCGCAACTGCTTCTCCAGGAACCAGAGATGTTGCAATAGAGGAGCCAGGCTGTATAACCTGGAACATCATTTCGGGGTTCAGTCTAGGATCGATTAGGCATTCGTGTTCGTGGCCCCAGACGACAAGATCCATGAAGTCCGGGAGGAAGTTTTCTGGCAGGTAGCTAGTTTCGGTATGGGCGTGATGGTTTTGGTGGACTGCCATCAAATTGAACCAGTCTTTCTTCTGTGTTCCTGGTGTGTAGAATTTGACATTCTTATCACTAAAAGTCCGAAACAATCTCTCATCGCGAACATTGCTCATGCCATACAGCGCTAGCTTGGTCTGTCCTTTTTGTAAGAGAACCGGTTTGATATCGATTTTGTCCGTCTCTGGAACCTTGCCAAAGTAGTTGAGCAGCCCAGAAACTTGAAGGAGGTCTAAGGAGCAGAAATGTCCGTCTCCTGAAGGGTCATCGTGGTTACCATGGATGGAGAAGACCGGAATCGAGATATTGATATCGGGATCTTCGTAGTTGACATGATGAGTTCCAAGGACATCGGTAGCATCGCTCAGAAACTCGAGTTCGCAAGGCTTGTCGCCCAAGCAGTTCTGTCGAAGCGATCGCATAACCTGGTACATTGCTTTTCTGGATGGAGCATTCTCGTGAAAGAGGTCACCTGCTAAAAGTACCATATCGACCTGAGATAGTTAGCAAGTCCTAATAGCTAAGATACTACACTTACATCTTCTGTCTTTGCTAGCTGCATGACTTCGTCGAAGCTCTGCCAGCTATCGTCCTTGCGCACAGGGTCTCGTTCGGCGTAGCCAACATGACTATCGGTGGCAATGAGGATACGAATCGTATCCGCAGCTATAGGGTGTCAGTGTACTCGAAAAACCTATAGGGAACTGTAAACAGACCTCTTGGAGGGGGCATATTGATGGCTAGAGTGTTGCGCTCTTAGCATCTTCTGTTGATAATGAAAAGCTTGTTGCTCATGAATGTTCCCAGTCGATGAGTATCAGTCGAAATACGCGCACTTGAGGAGTTCCTTGAGCGTTGGTAGTGTACAGTTCGTTGACCGCGAAATGTAGACGGTGTTTCGCAGGCAGCTTTATTGGGAGACGTGACGGGCGTGAATAGATCTAGCCTAATTTAGCTAGCGCGTTTTTACCCCTGCAACCACTTTTCCGAACCTTTGAAGCAACATCAGACGAGAAGAAAGCGAACACAACCACCGCAGCACAATGATCCCGACTCGTGCTCTTCTGGCGCGTTCGGTCTGGAAAGGTATGTCTCTTGAAACTGCCAATTCTCCTCGAAATACGTTACTAACATTGCCTAGGACCGAACATCGTTCCGTATGAATGTCCCTATCTCGTTCAGACTTCCACTCACACAGTTGCATAGTCTTCCCATTCAGCGAGCTGCTCCTGGCCAGAAAGTACCACCCATTCGAACTCAGGCACGATCCGCGACCATTCTGCCCAACTTCGTCGGCCTTGTATTCCAAGTCCACAATGGCAAGATATACAACGATGTGTTGATTACTGAAGACATGGTGGGGCATAAGCTTGGTGAATTTTCAGCGTATGAACCACCATTCTGGCAGTATTACCATATGCAGAGAGCTGATCTAGGTTTAGGACAAGAAAACGCTTCACATACAAGCAGAGCAAGAACAAGTAGAGGGACGAATCATACGGGTTGGGAAACGGCGTTCGTGGAGCGAGCATTGTATTGGCAAGGCATACTTGGATGTATTATATGAGAACGTATGATACGGAAGATTCTTATAAGTTACGATTCCCTTGATTAAGACAGGCTATCGAGGCTTCCTGATGGGAAGCATCCAAGTGATAGTGTGACGAGTCCCTGAGCCACCTCTACGGAAATCATGACAAGAGCTGTTGGTTGGACACAAGAGATAGAAGAGACAGGAAGCTCAGATTGGGATTTGCAAGAGGCGGAATCTTGGCAAGGCAAGACACGTTCTCCATGTTTCTACCCTAAGTACCAATCACAATCTTACGTATACCACCCTCTATGGTGATGTAAATTTCCCAAATTCGTGACCACTTGACGCCGCATAATAGAACGCCATGATGCCATTCCTTCCATGCAGAATAACCAGAACCACGCCCCCAATGCCCATTGCCATTCGGTTTTACCGATAGAATTCGCCTCTCTTCACATTGACACCGTATTCTCCAACTGCCATTCCCAGATCCTCCATGGTCAACACTGTTCTATTCTGGCTGCCACCTTGTCCTCCGCCTCCATATCCAGGTCGTTGGATGCCAAGTGGACCACCGCGGCCTGGTGCTTCTTTGTTACCCGGAGCAGCTGATGGTTGACCAGGAACAGGAAACCCTGCAGCGGCTCCGAGATTGCCCATAGGATTGTTGGCATTGGAAGAGTTTGAGGATCGGATTCGAGAGTATTGGTATGCATCAGCAGCGATATCTGCGATGAACTTTTGGGTCGCAAGCGCGAGGAGGCGGGCGAGTCGTGGATCGGTCTGAGGTGGAGGAGGGAGTCCAGCTTTGGTGAGGTAATAGTTGGTCACAGCATCAGGAATCTAGATATTATCAGCACCAGTACGATGGAAAGGATTATTAAGACTTACGATCGGCGCATAATCGTCCATCTTGGAGAGGAACTCTTTGAGGGACGCATCTTTCCGAACAGGAAGTTTGGGCTCTGGAGGTGGTGCAAGAGGATCAACTTCCTCATCAGCGTTGCTGACAGGAACGAGGTCCTTCGAAGGGTCTGGTGATTCTGTGTTCGCCATTATCACTGTTTTATGATAGGACTTTGAAGCACCTGCGGTCGAGACTTGAAGTTGATATCGGAACGTACGTGACCGATAAGGCTTAGCGTCAAGGCTAATATCTGCTATCGCATTTTTGTTTGGACTCGATTCTCAAAATTTCAGCCTTGTAGACAACATTGAAGTAAACAGCAAAACCATTCCTCACTGCCCTCACGATGACTGACAGGCGTCCAGAAACTCAAGAGATGTCTCGCGCTAAACGACCAAAGTTGGAGGAGAGCGATCCTGCGAAGAACCCCTACTTGGCGCATATGTACGAAAACCAAGAGGAATCCTACGGCAATGGCTATGGCAGTCGCAATGGATCTTCAACTCCTACTGGACTCTCAAAATTCAAGCGCCATGCCACGACAGCTCTGCAAGCACACGCTGCTGAAGATGGACCAAACAACCCTTTCAACAATGTACCGTTGTCGAAGCAGTACTTCAACATCCTAAGGACGCGGCGAGATCTCCCAGTTCATAAACAGAGGTACGTTATAGCCCAGACTATGCATCGGCAGATGGCTAATAAGTATTACAGGCAAGAATTTCTGGACATGTTCCACAGCACCCAGATCCTCGTCTTCGTTGGTGAAACTGGTTCCGGCAAAACAACACAAATTCCTCAGTTCGTGCTATTCGATGATCTCCCCCATTTCAATAGCAAGCTTGTTGCCTGTACACAACCTCGTCGAGTGGCTGCAATGTCGGTGGCTCAGCGTGTTGCGAATGAGATGGACGTGAAGCTCGGGGAAGAGGTCGGTTACAGCATTCGATTCGAGGATGTTACAGGCCCGAAGACAATTCTCAAGTATATGACGGATGGTATGCTTCTTCGTGAGGCTATGCATGATCATAACTTGACGAGGTATAGCTGCATCATTCTTGATGAAGCTCACGAACGTACGCTCGCAACCGACTTATTGATGGGTCTGCTTAAGGAGGTAGCTGTGAGACGACCAGATCTCAAGATTGTGATAATGTCTGCCACTCTTGATGCACAAAAATTCCAACGGTATTTCATGGATGCACCGCTTTTAGCTGTTCCTGGGAGAACGCATCCCGTGGAGATCTTCTACACTCCAGAACCAGAGCGAGACTACGTGGAAGCCGCGCTGCGAACCGTCCTTCAGATTCATGCCACAGAACCCGAAGGAGACGTCTTGTTGTTCTTGACCGGTGAAGAGGAGATTGAAGATGCATGCCGGAAGATCTCCCTGGAAGCAGACGAAATGATTAGAGAGGCAGATGCAGGACCATTGAAGGTGTACCCTCTTTATGGAACCTTACCTCCTCACCAGCAACAAAAAATCTTCGAGCCAGCTCCGCCGCCAGCAAGACCAGGAGGACGGCCAGGAAGAAAGGTTATCGTTAGTACGAACATTGCCGAAACCAGTTTGACCATCGACGGTATTGTGTACGTCGTCGATCCTGGATTCAGCAAGCAAAAGGTCTACAATCCTCGTATCCGAGTCGAATCTTTATTGGTATCCCCAATCTCGAAAGCTTCGGCCCAACAAAGAGCTGGTCGTGCCGGTCGTACTCGTCCTGGAAAATGTTTCCGTCTCTACACAGAAGCAGCTTTCAAGAAGGAATTGATTGAGCAGACTTATCCAGAAATTCTCAAATCGAACTTATCTAACACTGTTTTGGAGTTGAAGAAGCTTGGTATTGACGATTTGGTGCATTTCGACCTTATGGACCCTCCAGCACCAGAGACGCTCATGAGAGCGCTGGAAGAGCTTAACTACCTAGCATGCTTGGATGATAATGGAGATCTCACTGCTCTTGGCAAGATGGCTTCGGAGTTTCCTCTTGATCCTCCACTTGCCGTTATGCTTATCTCCTCGCCTGAGTTCTATTGCTCCAACGAAATCCTCTCCTTGACGGCGCTTTTGTCGGTACCTCAGATATTCGTCCGCCCCGCTAGTGCCAAGAAGCGCGCCGATGAGATGAAAGCACTCTTCGCACACCCCGACGGAGACCACCTTACCATGCTCAACGTTTACCACGCCTTCAAAGGAGCCGAAGCTCAAGCCGACCTAAAGCGATGGTGCCATGAGCACTTCCTCAGCTTGCGAGCCCTGCAGTCAGCAGACAATGTACGCCAACAACTAAAACGTATCATGGAGAAGTCAGAGTTGGAATTGGTTAGCACACCTTTCGAAGACAAGGACTACTACACGAACATCCGACGTGCCTTGGTTGCAGGCTTTTTCATGCAAGTAGCAAAGAAAGATCCATCCGGAAAAACCTACAAGACGGTTAAGGATGACCAAAGCGTGCTACTGCACCCAAGTACTGTTCTTGGCGTTGATAGCGAGTGGGTTGTATACAACGAATTTGTCCTTACGACCAAGAACTATGTGCGAACAGTCACGGCTGTCAAGCCCGAATGGTTGCTGGTACGTAATTCCGAGAATCTTGAAGCACATGACTAGGATGCTAATAATGTGGATAGGACATTGCACCTACTTACTACGATCTCTCCGCATTCGCTAAGGGTGAAATCAAGACATCGTTGCAGCGGACATTGGATAAGGTCAAGCGAAGACAGGCCATGAAAGGGGGTCGATAGGTCCTATGACTTGATCTCATCCCATTCCCATTGACCGGCTTTCCGAATCTGGACCTCGAGTTCTCGAATATGGATATGGACGTGGGGGAGGTGTGGTATAGAATGGGCATATCTCCGGTGTTCTTAGAGCTAGACTGGCGCACAAAAGGACCTCCACATGTTTATAGAAGCTGAGTGCATTCAAATGCAGCAGCAGCTATGTAGTGAGAAATCGACATCATGACCAAAAAATCCATCTACGTTTCATTCGCAAAGGTATTTTACCGAAATCAGGAATTCAGCGAGTGGGCTACCAAGTATCGTCGTGGGGGCGTATCGAAATAATTTTTGTTGAGTTGACCCAGTAGGTTGGTCATCTGACTGTGCGTGCGGCTGCGTGGGTTGATAGTCATGTTATGATTTTTATAGGGCAATTCGCGACCGCAAGTGCGGTATTTGAAAAGGTGGCATTGTCGAATGGGAAGTCATCCGAAACCTTGAGCAATAGTTATGTTGTGCGTCGTGAGCTTAAACTCCGGGGCGCAAGGCTGTCATGCAGTTGCATATTTTAGATCACTGACTTCCAGCTCTATCCTTCTTTCGTAGTACATATGTGGCCAAGAAAGGAAGGAAGCTGTGAGAGTGCGGCGGGGTGGCGTCTGTACGAGCCTTATTTTCTCTCACGGGGCTGCTGGATGGTGAACGCTGGGAACGGTGGGAACTGTGAACTGATTTCAGACATTGTATGAGGAAATGTGATGAGTCGGAATTGGATTGGCTCGATCGGGCGACGTGCTTCTGGGAAATCCCGATTGGCAAGACCTCGCTATTGTCTCATGTTTGAATTTGAGAACCCTCGGTCATTGGTCCAGTTCGATTTTCTGTATTCGCCATAAATCAATGGCTTGAGCTCTCCTGAATTGAGATTGAAGGTGCCTTCAAGCTTGGAGATTCCCTGGGACAGCAATTTAGCATGTGCCTGACAATCAAGACCCAGAGCAACGTGGGCATCGCGGCTTCGCTGCACCTTCCCGTCGTCTCGTCTCGTCCCGTTCTCAGCGCATGTCAAACGTACATGGCTCTTATCTCTTTCTCCGAGTTACACAAGTATTTCGCCAATGAAATACTTGGTGTGAACGCCAAAAAGACGCCTGTAGCACGACAGTGTAGCCACTTGATGAGTGGGGACGTAAACCGGGTAGTCGGTCGCAAAGAGGAGAATTCAATCGTCTTCGATCGCATTCCGTCGATTCGGTGTGAGTCTCTGGAGGAAATAGGTGTGGTAGCATGCATGAGAGAAGAGATCGTATGCGGTGTGGAGGTGGCAAATTGAGAGGGTTTATTGGTGAAATTTGATGAGGCTCCTTTCTGAGTGAACCCTGATTTTAATGCAGATATATACCAGATACCAGATACGAGAATTTCGTAACGAGGGTTCGGATCTCAAAGGGTTTCAAAAGCCTAGTAGCTCTAGAACATCGAGCAAGAAATTAAATGAGAGAATGGGATATACTGTGTATGGCCTGACAACGTCTTCCATTCCTCAGTTGGAGATAATAGGGGTGATATGTGATAACGATGACATAAAAAACCGAGCCTCTAGCCTATGAAACGGGCCGTACCGGTTCACTAGAACCAGAAAAAGCAAAGACAGCGGGGTGGAAGCCGAGAGCCTTGCTTCCAGCCGAGTGTCTCCCGCACACTTAAAGAGGGGGCGAAACTTCTTCAACCAGGGGTCAAGAGACAAAAACTGGTATGTTGTGGCCAGAGCGGGGGCAAGGTCTTGGGTGCCCAAAGGGTGTTTTTTTTCTTTTTTTCTTTTTGGAGATTGAAGTGATAATTGTCGATGAGCAGCAATTGGTCGTCAATGCTACGTACGCTATTGTCAGTACGACACTCCACATTGACCCTCTTCAGAGCAAAGCTCTTGGCCCCAGTTCGGGACAATTGTGAAGTTGCGTGCATAATCCGTACTCGCCAAGATTGCTCGACGCATTTACTAGAAAGTATCAGTACGGAGGCACTCCCCCATCATTCATTGCTGCATGGCCAGAAAGTCGAGGTTATCAATGTGCCATTTTAACTTTCGGGGGGTTCGGGTACCTCCACGCCGCTGCAGCTGTGTGCACTGACGGCGTTCTTCCTTTGTGAGTCTGCGTGCCATGCACGTGGAATACCGTTGCATCCTGGGAAGTTGCCTTTGGTGATCCTTGCGTGTTGTGCTGATCCCACTGGGCGGAGACTTCGAGACGGTAAAGGTGTGGAGCAGGTCTCACTACGGAGTAAACGTGCGAGGGTAGGGGTGGTTCGAGCTTCAAGGGTTGACATGGACCCTCCCTGGGCAGTACAGGGGGATGGTGCCACCACATTAGTTTCACCGCAGCCGAAGAGAGGTACCTATCAGAGCAGAAAAACTCGTCCTCAATCGCCGACAGAGGGCAATCAACTCCATTCGGATCAGCTCAAGAACTCCCCGTGGAGAGGTGAGTGAGGAGGAGCAGATGACGAGACATGATGAGACATGACTCCCACTTCTGCTGCTCGTGTACGGAACTTGAAATACGCAAGTTCCAGCATAATTACAGATAATTTTGAAAGTCTGTAGTTGTACCTCCGTACTCGAGCTCGCGACTGACTGTCAAGAACGATAACGTGTTCCGTGATGGCTGCGAGGCGCGACTTCGAAACCGCCTTCTGGCTTCTGGAAGACGGCTTGATTGGAGATGCACCCCTGCCGCCGACACATCCGATTTCTACTCCGGTATATTACTCGTACTGCTTTTGCTAGGCACTTTGATTGCCTTTTTGCAGAGGAGTTCGTCAAAACTTGTTCGTCGCTGCTCCAGAAACGCCATGAGCCATTGACGGTTGTGGAAAGCAAAAAGGTGGAACCGGACGTTGCTTCCAGGCGTTCCCTGCATCTGATAAGCATGCTCCGTGACCGAATTCAATTTTCTGCCGCCGGAACGCCGCACAGATTGAAACAGTGTAGGATTGGCATTACGGAGGATTGCAATCAGGAAGTCAAGCTGTGAACGGTACCAGCCTGTCCTCAAGTACAAAACTCTGTTTGCTCCTATATGGTCGTGGATCGTAGCTTGGCCTCCAGACATGGCCCGAGACTCGAGCTGATGCGTTACCCTAAGGTGCAGTGCAGCATCAGCGTGCAGAAGTGAAAATCCAAACCTGCAAATGCCCTCAGCGTCGTGATGGCAGGGTGTGGCCGACCCCAGTTCAATGCTTCCCGAGACGCATTTAAGCGAGAAATTCTCGGATGATTTGAGCTCCAAAAACGCGTGGGACTAAAACGGGCGTTAGGGCTCATTTGCGGGAGAGCGTAATGACAAGGTCTAGCAGACCAGGGACAACGGCCCTTGTCAGCTCGATGGACGTATCCTATATATCCTGGCCTGAGATCACTTTTCTTTTTCCTGACTTCGAGGTCCCGCCTTCCTGCTTCCTCAGTGCTATCAATTGAGTTCGACAAGAACTCTCAAAGCTATTTATATACCGCTCGAGGTCCCATCCATCACCTCAACCCCGCGCCTCACGCGTGGGTGAAAAACGCTTTACTGCCAGCGGGTAGTAGTCCACCAAAATGAGTGGCTCAGGAGGATACTATAAGTATCGGTGCAAGTACTGGTTGACCTACAATTGCCCGCATTGGGTCTGGGTGAACAATGCGCCATGTGCTCATTGTCTGGTATGCCGGCCCCAAAAGTCCAGAGGAATCTCGAATAGTGAAGAAACTTGCTAACATCTACCAGGCAGATGGTCGCGATTCGGACGTTGGTGTTATGCCAGGCCCCTTTCGTATCTCGCGAGAAGTGTACGTCCCGCAGCTCGAGAACGGCTCCCTCCATTACACGATTATGGAGATTATTGCTGCCAGCGACTTCGATAGCGGATGGGCAGTGAAAGATCTGCCTACTCAAGCCTTCCCCACTGCAACAGGACCAACCGCGGTCAATCTGACGGCGATGGAAGGGATTGATACTCAGAGGATTCCCAAGAGTGGACTCCAAGCTCCAGCGGATGGAGGAAGCTGGACTGGGAGAGGCGTAAGCCTTGAATAACCCTCAGTCCAAAGGGTCTTCGGACGCATCATGAACGATGTTTCGCGGCTCCCATGACGAGTTTGGGGTTCAATGCGGCGGCCGGGATGGATCCGAACTGAGCTTCTGACGGATGGTACTACCTGATCGAGATGCATGTGGGGATATCTGCTGTTTTGTCTCTTTGGACGGTGTTTTGATGCGTAACGAATCATGTTAATTAACGACGACCTTTCTTTGTCGAGGGGGAAATAATGGGGATTGCCTCCAATTTGCTGGCTGGATTTTGACAGGCGGGAGCTAATGGCAACGGGTGGAAAGAAACCGAATTTGAACTCTGACGAATGGGAATGGAAGGGCCATCATCAGCCCAAACAAATCAAGATTGATATATTGCGGACTCGGCCTCTTGGCCTGAGAGCTTGGGGAATAGCAAAATTCTCAAAGAGAATTTTCCAGGGAGCGATGCGCGTGGAGGATAAATTCAACTAGGTTCAACTAGGTAGCCACAAATCATCAAAACTGCCGAAATCCGTGAAGCAACGCTGCCATGTGAAACGAATTACACATCGTGACAATAACATGCACATGATGATATTGCAAACGGGTGATTTAGCAACTGACCCGATTGGCAGCGGATTGAATGATATGTTCAACCAGATTCCCAGAATCGTAGCCCACCCGCATTACACGATGAAGACTCGATGTTACCTCAGGACTGAAATCTGAGGGGAAGAGTCGCTTAACACTCTTGCGACGGATTCAATAATACGGGCTCAACGCAGATATTTTTGCTCGCAGCCAATGCAGTTGGACTGCATGAGAAACCCCACTGGGGCGGCGTTGCCCTATCAGTGCTAATCGTGCCAGTAATCTGGACAGCCTGAGCACTTCGAGCAAGGCCATCAATGGATTGGCCGGACGAGCCAGGATCGAAATCGGTAAAGACAAGTGATCGAGCCTGTCAGAGCAGACATTGCTGCATCATCATTGCATGGCTGTCTGTACTCGAGTCCTGCCGTACCTTCTGGACTCCGGACCTCTGCGTTGTACAGGAATCTGATAAATGATAAAGTTCTCGGGGAAGTTTGGTCGTCGAAAGTCTTACGACATCCGCAGATATTGGCAGGTGAGTGGAGTTGATGGTGCAGACCAGAACCTAATTGCTACGGTAACCTGAGATGGAATGGAAATGGGCCCTATCCTCATCACGTGTGCGGCTGCTGACTTTATTCTTCGCTTCGTGGCAACGACAGCGACATGAGCCCTCTCATCCCATATTAGAGAGAGAGGGTTCGTCGCAACTCAGCTTGTTCAACACTCGGACGATACTTTGCTCTGCAAAAGTCGCAGCTAATGTCTGGGTGTAGATCCCTGGTTCCGGCTGCGAGTTGCAATGCAGTTCCTTTCTCTCACCAGAGCACGCGAACCAGAGCAATAGTACTTATGGCTAATATCCAGCACCAATTCTGGTCGGTCTGTGGAGGGAGCGAAGGTGGCCTGTGGAGGTGGCGAAGGGAATGAAGTATGCTGTGCTTCTCGTGGAAATGGGTATGGAGGATCGATGAATTGCTGAGATTTGCTACTCCGGGAATGAAAACTTCGATCGTGGATTCGAATTGATGATATAAGAATGGATTTTACCAAGCTGGCTGCTCTGATCTGGCTTGGTATGCAAAAAGGCGGTAGCTTGTGGGAGACTCTTCTTACCTGTCTTTTTGAGTCTCCAATTCGAATTCTTTGCAGCCGCCAAATTTTGTGTCTTGCTGGCGACATAAGTTCTGCAAAGCCACGCTCACATGACCGTGCGACTCATTGCTCATCTCGACTCTTACCCTCCACAACCCACCTTTCGGTCCATAATATTTCAAATTCGCAAGATCTTTCTTTTTGAAACGTGGGAAATTCTTCAGTCTGGTCAATCTTCCTACAACCCACCCGCTGGCAAGGTTTGTCTCCACAGCAAGACGAGACCTCAAAGGAACACACCCATACCATTCAAAAGCCCAGAAAACGCTTCGCTCCGCGGCTTTCGAGGATCACAAAGGTCAAAAATTCAGGGCCAATAACATCCTGCTGAGTTCCTACACGTACCTCCACGTCTCTACACGCACATGTTTCACTCCCGCACGCCTGCTAACAATTACAGAAATAGACCTGCTCCTGGATCAGCTTCCCCAACACTTATCAACGCACAACGCATTAATAACATATCCGACGCAGCCACAAGTTTGTCTCTGTGCAAACCTTGTCGACGAGCAGACTCTGCCCAACGCTTTCAACAGTGGACGCATACCACCTCACCTGCAGTGCAGCGGTGCAAAGTGCTTAACACAAGGACAGACGCAGTGGGCAAGAATGATCATTTCAGATCTAACCAAGGAGATTTGGAGAGTTGATCTTTTTCTTTAGGGAATTTGCATCCGCTCGCTCCTGCTCTTGCAGTTGCAATTGTCTCTTGCGGTGGTCCTTGCCGTGCTTGCCAAATTGGGTTGCCAAGCCAAGCATTCGAGTTAAAGCTGCATCCTGTCCCTTCCAGCTTTCTTCCTCCGACAACAACAAATCTCTTCAGACCTACATTCATTTGCTGCCTTCATATCACGTCTTTCGACAATCGCTTCCTTGTCTAGAACTGCTCTGGGACCTCCTCAGCTCTCGAGTGAAGTCTCGGCCAGCTGGTGCCAATCGGACACCAGATCATCACAGCTTCATCGTCAACGGCTGCAGCACTGCGGAATCATTGAAACCCTTCTGTAAGGACACACTTGTGGCCCTCAAGTTGTGTTGCACAAATCGGAGAAGCTGCTCACTACAACCTTGGTAGAGAGGTACTGTACTTGATTGGCAAGACCTCACTTTTTGAGACTTTATATACGGATCTCGGCTGAATATATCTCCTAGCAAGCTTCGTCTAAGGCTTCAACAATGGCGTCTACGGCGGAAAATACCGTTGCCGGAGAGCCGCGACGATACACATCTGATGAATTGTTGGATTTGAGAAGCTCTCTTCCCTTTGTTACCTGTGCAATCAAGAATCTCAATCAACATCCTGATCTGGGTATGTACACCGCGCAAGGCTCCCATAGCACCTCTGCACACTTGCTAACTTTCTGCAGCTTGCATCCTGCGCATTCCTGACCGGGCCCGCAAAGACCCTGAGCACTTCTCTTGCACCTCTAGAATGCTCGTGGAGATTACCAATAGGAGTCAACAGACAGACCGGAGACGCGTCGCGGAGTCATCATCGCGTGAGAGTGAATACCAGTCCCTTCCCGACGCGCTTGGAAACCAGGAGAGTCGTCAACTTCAATGGGCTTTGCGCAAGCGTGAGAGCTCAGATCGATCTTCGCAACCACACTCGGCACCAACTGATACTGCTGCACAACATTCGGAAAACTTCCAGAAATTCTACCGTGCGGTTGTATCTCCAACTCACGTTAGAGTCACAGCTGGTGGCAGAATCGTACCAAACACTCGAGCTACCGCGCCACCTCTATTGGAGTGGAACAACGACCACTCGAGCTTCGACCCCGCAAAGCAAGCCTCCACTCCCGAAGCTAACAGCGCACAATCTATCTTGTCCCCCAATCCGCAATTGAACAGTGGCTTTGCACCTCTGATTCCGAGCACCTTCTTGCCCCCATACAACTTGCTTCCACAAGGAAACTCGCTCATCATGCCGAACATGCCTCCTCAATACTCACACACCATTCCTGGCTCTGAGCATGGTTCTTTCGACAATGGTGCGAACCCGCAGGTGTCTGTGAATGCTGGTGGTAACCTCGCCCAACCTGGTATGATCAAGCTCTCGCATCCAGCTCAATTCGACGGTTCGCGACCATTCATGATCAACGGCCAAGTCGTTTATCCTGTCAACGTTGGAGGGCCTCAACTTCCCTTCGGAATGCTTGGCAATCAAGGCTACTTCCCACCAAGCCCCATGGCTCCTGTAGGTTTCATGCCGCAACCCTTTGCTGTCCAGATCGCCAACATGCCTGATTCCATGGCTTTCCCACCAGGTCACCCTGCAATGCTGGCTGCCGGTATGACTCCACCCTCTGAAGGCCTGCCTACCATGGCTCCATTCATGCCAATGCCCGGTGCGATTCTCAACTCCGACCTTCTCAAGTCTCAAGTTGCCGGTTTCCATCAGCAATTGAAGAACGTTGAAGAACAGTTTGCCAACAACAACAATATCGATCCAGGATTCATCGGACACCAGCGCGTGTTCCTTCAATCACAGATCAATAACTTGGAGGCAATGATTGGACACCAACGCATTCAGCAGGCCAAGGAAGTCAATGGTAGCAACGATATCAATGGCAACAATGACAACGGAACTCTCGGTAGCGCAACCATGTCCCAAAATATATCGAAGCCATCTTCAACTGGAGTCGGTCCATCTGCAGAGGTCAATCGCCAGGCTCCAGCTGTTGTCTCCTCTTCAATGGTCACTAGCAAGCATGAGGAGAAGAGCGGAGGTTTACAAGTTGCCCTGAACACCGAGCGTGGCAAGACTCGCTCAGAGCCAGGTACCAAGTCTCGCTTGAGCATTGCTGCTGCAATGGCTCCGCCATTCCAGCCACGCTCACAGACCCTCGCTCGTCAGAACAACCATGCCAACCCACCCGTCGTGCGTTCGCCAACTCCTGACTTCATCGCTGAGCTTGAGGCAAACCCAAAGTTGCGCGCCGAGTTGACCGCGAGACTCATGTCTAAGGCTCAAACTAACTGGACCACTCCAGACCAGCCATACGTGACTTTCTCTCAAGGCCCTCCTCGTCAAGCACCAACCAAGAAGTTTGTTCAAGCACCATTGCAGCGATCAGACACAGTCAATGTCCATGGCTCGACAAACGGTGCAACTGAGGACAAGTTCGCCATGCCAGCAACCGCTGTTCCTTACCTTGTTGGAACCCTCCCTCATGGTATCAATGCCACTATGGCCAAGGCCAACGACTTCATGTATCCCCGTGGTTTGACTGATGAGGAAGTTCGTGCTCGCTATCTGTATTGGGGTAAGGCTCCACGTTCTGTTCAGAGTGGATTGCCAAAGTTTGACGGTAAGGATTTCTACCCTCCTTCTCCAGTCAAGAGTATTGCTGCACTGGCTACCAACGGAAAGGCAGCTGGCACTATTACCATCAACCAGCTTACTGGAGCTCCCATGCAAAATCCTAACTTTGACCGCCTCTTCCTCTCTCCACCAAAAGGCTCCTCAAAGGGTTATGTTACTCTGGGACTAGTTCCGGCGCAACAAAACTTCCGCAATAGCACCCAAACTCTCACAGCCTCTCAATCCAAGGAATCAACCGACATGGACGATGAGTCAAACGGCTCAGGTGGAGGTGAGAACTGTCGAGCTTTAACTCTCCGACCATGCGCTCCACCATCTGGTGGTGCGAGCTCTGCTGGACCAGTTGAGCAGGCAGATAGGATCAAGGAAACTATCATCTACTACAACAAGGCTGAGCGCGAGTCTCCTGTAACTCCTCAGAACCATGGTCACTCCGGTGAGGATGCAGCCGAGTATGACGAGGTCCGCACTCAAGACTCTTGGGAGCGAGACGAGGCTGAGGCTCGATACAACTCCAACACTTCCAACTATGGTCCCTCTCAATCCGTCAGCGACCTCGGCTCTAGCTCCACTGTTGACTTCGATCTCGGCTCCCAGGGTAGATTTGCATCAACTGAGCAGCGCTCTGCCAATCTCAAGAAGTAAGTCATTAGCTCTCCAAGTATTTAGTAAATCAAAGCTGACCATGTATTTCCCAGGGCTGAGCAGCAAACCTTGTTCCTGCAGGGCATGTTGAAGAACGAGGCACCAATGGTTGGTAGCGCTTTGTCTGGCACGATCTCCTCCGCTACAGCTCAAGGTTACCTGCCTCCATATCGTGGATCTGCTGCGGCTTCTTTCACACCCGCTGTCAAGAGCTCGCAGAATCCTGGCTTCGGTATCGAGAACATGGGCTCTAAGCATGAAGGCAAGCACTTCGCAGGTCCAGTTCCGGCAATGGCATCAAGCTTCCTCTCCGAGAATGTTCCATTCAAGCCAGAGCGCTACCCGAGACCCATCATTCCTCCCCAAAATGCTGAGGCCTACATGCGCTATCTTGCATTGAAGGATAATGACGACAAGCAGGTCCGTGAGCAAGGATGGAATGCCAATACCACCGGTACTGGTCCCGTCAACGGCTCAGACTGGTAAAGATTCACACCTTATCTGACTGTCACCGTGGTTTATGACTGAACGCCTTCTTTAGAGCTGCCTTTCTATTGCTGAGTCTGGCGGCGCTTTCGACGACTTTCTTTGCTCTGAGCCGACATGGACCCCCTTTCATTCTGAAGCACTTGCCTGTCAATAATTGCCGTATTTGCCAGCTGTCTCTGTGGTTTCCTGTATTCCGCACCTGATGGGGTCATGCTGTTAAGGTCGACAAGCATCGATATTGTATCGATACGTGGTCGTTCCGGCGGTGGTATGGACCCTGGCACATGAATTTGCTTTCTTTCAATCAGTTTTTCTTCTCCGACATGCTGAATTGCTGTAGTCTTACTCATTTGCTCTCCCTTTGATGTGTACAACAAGGAGGATATTGCAATTATGGAGGGTAAAGTTGCAGAAGTATCTTTGCTTTTTTTGGCCTTCTGAGGGTAGTACTATGATGCGATGCGATATGTCAATTAGTCAGAAAGGTCAACCGAGTAGATTAATGGAACAAATACTACATCTCCTCTTCTGCTGTGTGACATTGTGCTATTGTTGCCGTCTTCAGACTTGGTACATGTTTATATTAATGTTCGCCTTTATGAAAGAGATCCACCTCGGTAAATAAATCACGACTCCTGTGGCGGTGCTAACTCATCTCAGAGCGATCCGATTTAGCGGTATCGGCAGTCGAAACGGACCAGCAAAGAATTTTTCTAGAATGCCGAATATACCTTAATCCCCTTCCCCTCCTTGAGGCCGTCGCAGGTTGACGTGGCGTGTGGTCCGCCTCGAGAAGATATTCAGGAGAAGGTCCCACACCATCACAAGAGAGTTTGGGAGCTTGCCACAGCGTTGTGTTCTGGCCGTAATTGATTACTCGAATATTGCACCAAATATTACGGTTGATACTTGATGATAAGTGGGAGGGAAGCACGCAATTCTTGGCAAAGGCTGGAGGAGGGCAGGAGAAGAGGTTGGGAAGAAGCAAGTACGGAGTTTCCCCATCAGCAGCGATGCGAGGATGTGGATGTGTTTCCGTAATACAAGATGACGAGGGACGTATGTATCACGACGTTGTCAAAATTCTTCATCAAATAATAATCAGGGGAGGCTGTACTCTCAATCTCTAAATAGGCACAGATGATCAGTGTTTCGTACGCATGTCAGACGAAGCGTAACTTTCCTTCGATAAAGCTTCCTGCGATCGAGATGTGAGAGGACGGGAAAGAGAGTGAGCTGTGCGATGATATCATCGCATCGAGGATTGGATTGGTAAGAATTTCTCAGGAGGCATATCACGTTCCGCCACACCTGCAGCTCCTCTTCGCAGATGTTATTCGCCAATTCCTCCCCCTTTTCTGCTTTCTGGCCGGACTCCATTTATGCTGTATTTTCGGGGCCCGTACCGATCACCGCTGGTCGCCGGACCACGCTGTCTGTCCACTTCTGGCTTCTGCCGACCAGACGGTGCTGCGAGAGTGACATGCTCTGGTGAGCAGTTGCCGGAGGCAGGCAAGAAGAAGAAGGAGGAGGAGGAGGAGAAGAAGAAAGCAGAGGTGAAGGCCGGGGGTTTCGTATATCTTTTGGGTGGGCGCCTTTCACCAAAATGATCGTATCGGGACTGGGTTTGGTGGGACTGAGATTGGGACTGGGACTGGGACTGATGTTGCGTGGGCTGGCCTCGACTCGACTCGACTCGACTTGGCCTGCAAGCTGGGCTGAGCTATTGGAGAAATGGGGGAGCTGGCGAGAGCGAGTTGATGTATTTTCGAGACACGTTGCTGCATGAAATGACTGAGTGAGATTTCGTAAAAGATCACGGACAAGGAGAATTGTGCGTCGCAACACTAGAACGACAGAGAATGATCAAAATCCTTCGTGGTAACTCTCGCAATACTCGTACCAACTGGAAGGTTTTCTACCCTCCCATTCTCCCATTATTGTCCCAGCCAAAAGAGAGACTGGACGCCGATTTCCAAGCCTGAGGAAACAAGTAACCCGCTCCCGCCCCAACTTCCGTTTTAGGTCACACCCGAGAGACCAGAGATAACCTGCACCTACACCTACCAACAAGCTTCTCGTCCACTCCTCCTCTTCCTCCTCCAAATCCGCAACATACCATACCGAAGCGTCTTGAGCAGTGTGTTCGTGTTGTTGTTGTTGTTGTTGTTGTTGCCATCGACACATCAGCAGATTGCGAACTGACAAACTGCGAGTACGGTGATGGCTCAGTAGCGAGTAGAGGCTCGTTGCAACTGCGCCACGGTCTTCCGAAACTCTGGCGAGCCAGGGTCACCATCACGTCGACAACTCCGGACTGATTAGCAACCTTCCGGGCACGGTCCAACGTCGACGACGACAACCCATTCTCCCTTCCTCATCTACATTCGAGCACGAGAAGCAGCGCTCGTGAAAGCTGCGTGCCCTGCTCGATGACGACGTTATTTCACTCCTCCTCCCCGAATTCTCTCCAGAACGAGAAACGCAACTTCTCCGGCGGTATGTCGATGTCGTCCAACAAGCATACCAATGGCCACAGTCCATTCCCGCAGAAGTTGAAGAACTTCTTCCGAATAAACAGCCTGGGCAGCAACGACGAGAAGAAAGATGGGTCGATGAAATCCGAGAGCAAGAGCTCGTTCCGACAATCGAAATTCTTTCCTGGTTCCGGACGAAATCGTTCCACAACCGTGGCAAGTGAAGGCAATGCGTTGGATGATGGTGTTAGTCCTACGGCTCATGCTAACCCATACTTCGTACACCAAGGACCTCCAGCGTTAAGACATCACAATGAAGGATCAGTTCCACCGAGTCCGCCTGATACCCCAACCTTGAAGGTAGACGCTGTGTCAGGGGCCAACGACCAAGCTACGATTGCATCAAAGGAGGAATTGGCACGAAAATTGAGAAGAGTTGCTAGTGCACCAAATGCACAGGGCATGTTCTCAAAAGGCAAGGGAAGCGGTGATAGGCCTGCTACAGCCGAGCTTGGGAAGGAGCCTTTAGCACAAAATGCCAGCACAAGCATGCTGTCATTGGTGGATGCAAAAGCAAATGGTGGCACACTTCCAATACCAGGGCAAGATAGCTTGTCAGCCCTTCAACCACCGAATTTGCGAAATGCGATGGCTTTCAGGAGGACATACAGCTCGAATTCCATCAAAGTAAGGAACGTTGAGGTTGGACCTGGAAGTTTTGACAAGATCAAGTTGATTGGCAAGGGAGATGTTGGAAAGGTGTATCTGGTGCGAGAGAAGAAGAGCAGCAGGCTGTATGCTATGAAGGGTTCGTATTCTTTTGCAGATTACAGGTGATAGGTCAGCTAATTGGAAGCAGTGTTGAGCAAGAAGGAGATGATAAAGCGGAACAAAATCAAGAGAGCATTGGCAGAACAGGAAATTCTGGCTACGAGCAACCATCCCTTCATCGTCACACTATACCACTCGTTCCAATCCGAGGACCACCTTTACTTATGTATGGAATACTGCAGTGGTGGAGAATTCTTCAGAGCTTTGCAGACACGACCTGGGAAGTGCATACCAGAGGAGGATGCCAGATTCTATGCGGCAGAAGTTACAGCTGCTCTTGAATATCTTCACTTGATGGGGTTCATCTACAGAGATCTCAAGCCAGAAAGTAAGTTATCAGCTCTCATGTGTCGTGCCCATGCTGATTGTTTTAGACATTCTGCTCCACCAATCCGGACATATTATGTTATCAGATTTCGACTTGTCGAAGCAGTCCGACCCAGGCGGAAAGCCAACTATGATTCTTGGCCGAAACGGTGCAAATACCAACTCATTACCTACGATCGATACGAAATCGTGTATAGCGAACTTCCGAACGAACTCGTTTGTGGGCACGGAGGAGTACATTGCGCCTGAGGTCATCAAGGGTTGCGGGCACACTAGTGCTGTGGATTGGTGGACTTTGGGCATATTGATCTATGAGATGTTGTTTGGTACCACACCTTTCAAGGGAAAGAACAGGAATGCCACGTTTGCCAATATCTTGAGGGATGATGTACCTTTCCCAGAGCACTCAGGGTCTCCTCAGATTTCGAAGTAAGTAGATCCCTCTCCCTTGTTGCTCGCCATGCTAACATGGGCATAGTCTGTGCAAGTCATTGATTCGCAAACTCCTCATTAAGGACGAAAATCGACGACTTGGAGCCCGAGCTGGAGCCTCTGATGTGAAGACTCATCCATTCTTCCGTACCACACAATGGGCTCTGATCAGACATATGAAACCACCAATGATCCCGCATCAAGGACGAGGTATCGACACTGTGAACTTCAGAAATGTGAAGGAGAGCGAAAGCGTCGATATCAGTGGGAGCCGAGCCATGCCAGGAGGACTTCCAAAGGGTGTTCCACTTGATTCTGGGCTGGCCACTCCTGGAGCCGAGGTTGTCGACCCATTCGAGGAGTTCAACTCGGTTACATTACACCACGATGGCGAAGAACATGGTCAAACTGAAGACCAAAACAATGGTCGATACGACAACTAAGGCACAGAGTGACAAGTATTGGGCACTCTTCATGAGCCTGTAGGATACAAGAATGAACTGGTGAAGTGTTTGAGTATAGGATTTTGGCGAGAAACTTCAAAAAGTCACGACGCTGGAGGAAGATATACGCTTTCATTTTAAGCGCAAAATCAATATCAGCTCGTCAGTTTCGTTTCGTTTCTGTCTCAGTATCAAGGATCGAAGCAAGCTATGGATTGTTTTGCAGGCATACATTTTCTTTTTCCTTATAGGCATCTTTGCTGCATTGTAAATATGGCTTACGACACGAGATCTGGAGACTGGGCAAAGGTGGTGGCGTTTAACACGGTTTGATAACTTGTGCACTTCAGGGGAGTGAGGCTTGTGTTGAACTTCTTTTTGCTTAGCTTGTGGTTGGTGTGGTAGAAGCAGCAGAGGAGTAAAATGCATGTGAGGATTTCATGACTTTTTGGGATTGGTGTTTTGTGACTCAAGTGATCTACTCTCGTTCTCGCAAACATCTTGCTTTACGCAATTCCTATACTGTAGTACAGCAACAAGCTTTCAAGGTCATTTCGTCTGCCTCTTCGTCTTCTACTTTCTCGTATCGATGATTACTATTCATGGGAGAACGGCAAGAGCTGAAAAAGAAACTATGGTACTGATTAACATCCTGTATGCCCAAGTATATGCTGCCGGCTGGGACAATGTCTTTCAACACTCGAGAAAGGATCAATTAATTGCACATTCCGCAATGTAATTCATATCCTCTTTTCACGTGACAACGCGCCTTTGGGCTGACATGCACGATTTTTCTCTTCAAGGCGTACATGGCATAACCCGAGGTTTTTGCTTTCGGGTTTTGATTCCACGACGTATCTTCAAGGGAACCTATATAATTTGACAGTACCCCCTCACTCAAGTCAGGTACCACATCCAAACCATGAAACACACCTAAACCAACAAACAACCACTCATTCTCAATTCTCGATTCTCACCATGGCCTCCTCCTCAACTAAGTCGGTACTTTTGTTAATCGATATACAAGCCGGATTCGCTCCACACAAATACTGGGGAACCGAACGTTCAAACCCCTCCTTCGAATCCAACGCCACCAAACTCCTCAACACCTACCGCCAACTCCTCCCATCACCAAATCACAGAGTAATTCATGTCCACCACTCCTCCATCCACCCCGCCTCTCCTCTTCATCCCAGCAATCCTGGCATGCAACCCGCGTCCTACGCCCTTCCCCTCCCCTCCGAACTTCCGATTTTATACAAAAATGTAAACTCAGCCTTCATCGGAACACCATTGCAAGAGATTCTAGAAGAGCATTTTGGAGAAGAGGGAGGAAAATTGTATGTGTGTGGATTGACGACGGATCATTGCGTTAGTACGAGTGTGAGGATGGCGTCTAATTTGGGTGTTGCTGATGGGAGGGCTGTTAGGGAGGAGAAGAGGGGAGGTGAGGAAGGGAAGGGGGGAGTGGGAGAGGTGGTGTTGGTTGGGGATGCGACGGCTGCTTGGGGGAAGGTAAGTTTGTTCCCATACTGATTTGCGGGTTCTTTCTATGATAGCTCTAGAGCCCTCTCTTGGTGAATGATTCTTTACTGTACTAACAAGATGAATAGGGGGGATTCGGTGCAGAGACGTTGCATAAGGTTCATTTGGCTAGTTTGAATGGGGAGTTTGCGAGAGTAACTAACACGGAGGAAACAATCAAGGAATGGGGGACTTTTGGGAGGAGCAAGTGATAATTGCGTGGTTTGCGGTGGGAACAGAGAGTTCTAGGGCGCTAGTTGTGAGCGCTCCTTCTCGAAATGACAATTGCCTCTTGCTTCAGTTCAATACGAACCAAAATTGCATTTCAAATTTCGGCCGACGCCCGAAAAGAGAAGGCACGCTCGCTCCGAGCTGCCAAGACTTCGTCACTTGCTCTCGACAGTTCGAGAAGGAGTCTCTTTCCTCGCCTTATTTCTTTTGATCATCGTCGCCTTTGCATTTGAAATCATTCCGTACTTCAAGGCAACTCAATTCGCATTCATTTCTGAACCTGATTCTAGACTAGAGCTAATAATGCATGTCTTGAATTACCTTTGCTGTGCTCCAAATCCGATTTCTACCAGGATACGACGATCACTACATATAGGCGCTATTTTAGATGTCACAGGAATCCTGGGATATTCAGATTAGCATATCCAGCAGCACCAAGTAAGTCTGGGAATTTTGAACTTTTAGGTATGCGAACAAAGGTAAACTGCATGCAGTGCTTGCGTTCATGGTGCCATGTGCTGGTTTTTCGCCGTTGGGCTGGGGCATTCAGGATGTTGGAGAAGTCGCGTTTAGTGCCGTACTTGCTCAATCAATCACTGCGAGCTGGCAGGCGCCCTTTCCTGAACGTGTGGTCATGAAATGCGATTCATTGCTGTACCAAGTATGGTGTAATCCACTTCGAGTCTCATTCATTCCGCATTCAAGCACCGTTACTTTAAAAGTCCCCGAATATCTGGGAGATTCAAAATAGCGTTTCCATATCAATATTGTTAATATCAGTCTAGCTAATAAAACCCTAACAGAAACCACAGCAAGCAGCCAAACTCAAACTTCCATAAAGCCCTTCCAATACGCCATGCCTAATATCCGATCAAGACTCCATACCCAAAACTTGCCAGCGACTCCACTATGGCCAAGTTATTCCACCATTCCTGCAGACGGTTCCTGGAGGTACATCTTGGACTGGTTGAAGTCCACTGACACCACAAACTCTGAACTGTGTGCCACCTTCCACAACACAAACAATCCCCTTCGTACACACAGTCCCGTCGGGATTCAACAGCGCATTATTTGGCACCCAACCGGGATGCCTGAATGCATTGCAGATGCACTCGGTTCCTGGAGGAACCGTGCCAGTATTTCCATTTGGACACTGCCATGTGTTGAGGTCGATGCAGGTCATGACATTGCCTGCACCGCATGCTTGACCGCCGAGAGATGGCGCAACGCCGGTGCAGTCGACGCGAGGGAGGAGGACATTGGGTGTTGGGTTTGCGCTGATAAGGTCGTTAGAGGATTGTCCGGGGGGTGTGGGGACAATGACTTACAAGATGAGGCTGCTTGAGCCTAGGGCTAAGAGTCCGGAGAACAGAGAAGTGAGGTTGACCATCTTCTTATTTGTCTCAATTGTTTTTAGAATATCAATTTGTAGATTCAACGTTGTAATGATGTGATTCAGTGCAAAAATTGCAAAATATCGAATGGCCGCTCATCTTAAATAGTGAGGTGGTCAAGCCACATGGTGATGGCTCTTCAGCTCAACGCTCAAGCTGATATACAGGTGACGAGCACACAACGCATTCCAAGAAGCAGTGCCTCCAAACACCAGCCAGTAAATTTCATAACTTGACACGAAAACATTCTGTACAACATGATGGCGTTCAGACTTCCAATAGCCATTTCAACCCCCGCCAAGCTTTTCGAAGGAACCACTTCACGCTCCCCTCATTGCCTCCGCGATCATGATATCCAACACCAAGACCACCACCAAAAATAGCTAGCACACATGGGTAAACCCCGGCGCTGAAATAACCTTACTTCCGATCATGAGATCGTTGGTAGATGTGGTGACTCGTGATTGGTCGTACTGGAAAGAGGATTCGCTTCACAGCCCCCACAATGCATGTGTGAACGTCCAAGTTCAATTTTATTGGTGTGCTGGTAGGGCTGTAGTCGTGGCGTTCGTGTTGAGCAAGAGAGGGGTTCAGCCTTATGAACTTGGCTTGGTGCTGAGGGTTGATTGGAGATCGCGCTGTAAAGTCAAGAAACTGAAGCGAAAGGAACGAAAAAGAAATCAGGCAGATCGGAGAGTAGACGGCGCAGGTTTAAAAAAAGCGACGTACGAAAGTACCACAAGGTTAGGTACATTCAACAAAACTTAAGAATATGACAGCCGAATCGAGATTGATGAGCAGGGGTATGATCCCCCAAAACTCTCATCGGAGATTGCCCGAAGCTCAGATCTAGTTTCCAAAGTCCTAGGAGTTGTAGGACAACTGCAGGCTTTGCATCACTTACAAAAATCTGCACACAATGATGATTGTCTTGAAGTCCTCTTTCATTAGCCTTCCAATAATGCTGGACCAGGCTTCTCGTCCCCAAGAAGCTTCTTCAGGGCCTCCACCGTGATCTCCAGTACATCTTGACTTCTCGATTTCTTCAAGCACTCTTTCAAGGCATCAAGACCACCGGCCTCCTTGGCCTTCGTTATGCCCCATTCTCCTACCTTCCCAGGTGCAGACACAATATTTAGTATGCAGACAACTCCCCTATGTCTTAGCTCTTCTTCATCCTCTTTGCATAACTGCAATAGGAGAGGCACCCCTATATCTCTCTCCAAGATCGCATTTACAGCTGTGTCCCATTCTGTCAGGCTTGCCATAGCTCCACCTGCGGCTCTCCGTGTCTCGTAATCCTCGGAATCGGTTAGCGCGAGTAGGATATGCATCCTGTGACTTGCTTGCTTTCCTCCGTCAGCAAATTTAGCAACACCTTCTGGTGCTTGCATGAGATTGCAGATAAGTTCGACGGTTGCACGAGTAACCAACTTGTTGTTCGAAAGTAGTAACTCTTCGATTTGTGGAAAAGCAATTCGAATGATGGGATTTCGTGCCGTATCGTCGGTAGATGCGAGATTCGTGAGCGCAAGGAGAGACTCGAAGACAGGAAGGAGATCACGATGCTCAACGGTGGGGTCGTCGGAGAGTAACAGGAGGAGTGGTCGTATTGCCGATATCATAGAAAGAGGGTTCGAGCCACCAAATACATGCTGTGGGTTCGTGCTAATGAGGATTCGCGCAAGCGCATGGGCAGTCGTTCGTTGTGCAGCAACATTGTCTGCAGGAAAGACACTATATGCGTGAAGAAGAAGCTTGACAGCGCCTTGCTGAGCCATCTGACCACGAATTTTCGGATTCTTAGACAGAGAAAAGACAACGGAGACCACAAGCATCAAAGATGCAGCTGATCCATGTTGACTGTGAGTAACAAGAATTGGAATAGCTCCTGCCTCAAAGACGGCTTGGCAACGCTTCAGAACATGCTCATCATCATTTAGAGGATCTGGTTTGGAGGACTTTGAGGCATTGGCGTATGCTTTAAGTTGAGTCATCCGCTTCTGCTCCTCAGTGAGAGCTGGTTGATAAGATGTCAGATTGACGAGGATAGTCAGCGAACCATAAGTCGCGGGAGACTTGGCAGGAGCTTCGCCAAGAGCTTTGATCAAGTTTTTCAAGAAAGTCTTGTCTGATGCTAAACTCTCCTTGACCTTTGGTTGCAGAGATGCATATGCTAGACCCTCTATTGAGCTATGCTGAGATGCACTGTCTGAAAGCATGTTCTTGAACATGTCCGAAAGCTCCTCTATGGTTGTTGTTGCTAGCTGCACCTTATCGTCCTCTCCAGCACGGGGTGCGGAAGGAACAGCCTTCAATCCTGAAGTCAGTCAGAATACTGGAAGGAGCCGTTATATACTCTGATCAAGGGGGTTATGGAAGGCACTGTGCTGTTTGAAGACCCACCTGAAGTTTGGCCAGAACAACAGCTGCCAAATTTCTGACTTCGACCGAATGAATCCTCTGCTGAATAGACCCGTCCTCAGCAACTTGGTGTCTCTCTGGGGAGGATACGTCCGAAGCCGTTGAGGGAACATCATTGACGATTTCGTCTAGCCATTCTGCACAGTACTTCTTGATCATCTCCCGGCAAGCGGAATGCATACAGGCAGCATTTAGCATTTCCAATGCAGCTTGCTCAACCTTCTTGCTTTTCCACTTCCTCTTCATTAAAGGCCCAAGACTAACCACGAACCCTTCCTTCAAGAAGAGCTCCGCAATGACATCAGGAACAACTGGAAATAGGCAAGCAGCAACACTAAAGGCGAGAATGAAATCATCATAGGTGCCTTTGCTGACCGTCGAGTGAAAGAAGCTCGATAGTTGCTCAACTCCCTTGTCGCCAGCAGCCTTGAGAAACGCAGAAGTGGTCAAAGTCGCGTGACCTCGAACTGTTGAAGCTTGTCTCATATCCAAATAGCCAAGAAGAGTCTCAACGCAATCCGAGTCGAGGAGCTCGTAGATGGGTTTGTGAGCCTCTGGTGATCTCGTGACATCAGATGAATCGTCATCAAGCATTTTAGCAAGCTTGTTCAGCTCCTTGCAGGTTTCTTCATCCTCTTGTCCGCCTTCCATCAGCCGTGCAAGTAAGAGCAATGTTTGGTCCTCGATAGACGTATTTGGGCCTGGGCTCACACCAGTAGGTGCTGACATCTTGTGGTCCGCATCGTAGTCGGTTGGTACCGGCATTCTGGGCGATTTGACGTTGTGGGTCTTTGAATAGAGAGAAAGAAGAAGGGGAAAGCTACTGACATGTGGGACGAGGTCTTGGTAGGGCTAGGTCACGGGATTAGGCGTCAATTTGAATGACAGGGGTCTGAACTTATCTTGTCCCGCGATTGTCTTCCTACAAGCTTTGTTCCTCCCTATATTCATTTGATTGTCATATATCGGATCTCCAACTGGGACTTTGAAGGCCACCACCATACAAATTAAGGTCGGCTTGAGAAAATAAGGGTTGTGAAGAGCCGCTTCGTCATTGCGCCCCGAGGCTGACATGCCTCGAATTTCTCCAAGATGAACGCGGTAGATGGCTCTGATCACTACGAAGTTGTTACTGGAGGTCACTGTGTATATCTGACTCTCGAGTACAGTTGCTAACTCTGCTGCAGGAGCTTCTCCATCGCTTCTGGTCCTTGTTCTCGACACAAATCCTCATGCCTGGGCACTTCTCTCCCAAACCCTCCCGCTCTCGAAAGCCATAGCCAATCTCCTCGTTTTCATAAACGCCCATCTCGCCTTCAACAATGCCAACCAAGTCGCTATAGTGGCCAGCCATAGCCACCGAGCAGCATGGCTCTACCCACGGACCCCATCCACATCCGACGACGTTGAGATGAGCGATGGCAGCAGAAACGTCGACAATGCGAACAAATACCGACCTTTCGCCCTCATAGAAGAGGCAATTCTTACCTCCCTCCGCGAACTCATATCTACGACCACGGAAGCAGACGTCGGAAGCACAACTACAACTCAGATGGCAGGTGCTTTGACACTGGCTCTATCCTACATAAATAAGGCTACCATGTCCTACTCCGGCGTTAGCACAGAATCGAAAGCTCCTCCCACAAGTCTCGAGACAACCGACAAGCCAACTGGTTTGCAGAGTCGAATCTTAGTGGTTTCTGTATCTGGAGACCTAGCACATCAATACATACCTATAATGAATACTACATTCGCCGCGCAACGATTACAGATACCAATTGATATTCTGAAGCTGGCAGGAGATACGGTGTTTCTACAACAGGCATCTGATGCTACGAAGGGTATTTACATGCAATTACGGAATCTACAAGGTTTACTACAATATCTTATGATGGCTTTCCTGCCAGATCAGGTGGCGAGGAAACATCTCATTGCCCCAACGCAAGAGGTGGTTGACTTTCGGGCAGCATGCTTTTGTCATAGAAAGGTTGTGGATATTGGGTTTGTTTGCAGTATTTGCTTGAGCAGTAAGCATCCCTTCTCCTCTCTGACATGGCATTGGCCTTCTCGATGAGAATATTACTAACTCTCCTATGCAGTCTTCTGCTCTCCGCCAGAAGGAGCAATCTGCCTTACCTGCTCAACACATCTTGCGCTTGGCGAATATGGAGGAAAGCCAGCAGTGGTACCAAGGAAGAAAAAGAAAAAGAAGAGAATTAACGGCGGAGTCGAGACTGGCAGTGCAAGAGGAACTCCAGCACCCGGGGAATAAGAGGCTAGTCATTGATACGGGCATTTTATTTCTGAGCTCAGACTCGAGTCTAGGAGCATATGGAGCTAGCTTTCATTAAATGTATGACCTGCTAGACCAGGAGAGATCTCTTTTCCCTTCCCTGATTGCGAGTGATTCAAAAGGGTGTTTGATTAGTTTTGAACTTGTGAAAAGAAAGGCAGGTCACTAGTAGTGAAGAGGAGTTAGGAAATTTAGTGAATTCATTTTTAGGTTCTGGGTAGGTTCTTCTTCGTGGCGGTGTGTTACGCAAGCATAATTGCCGGCCATAGTACACAACCTGCGTGAAGCTATCTAGGTATCATCATCTCTCCAGCAATCTCAGCAATGCCCACGCAAATTCAATTGGTATCTCGATAGCCAACTCCTGGAATAAGTATATCCCCACCATTTTGTCGCCTTTGAGGCGGCAACCATGCTATCTCAAGTATTCAGCCATTGCCATCATGCTCCACCGCTATGCTGGAAAGAAAACCATAAGTAAGAAGTCGAAAACCACGAATCGGGTCGATGATTCAGGGATATAGATGGAAGAATGAAAGCAGGCTTGGTGGAGTAGCTAGTCGATTCGGATCTTGCGAGCTCCTCGAACACAGCTACCATTATCCCCCAACCTCGACATCACACATCTTGCGTCCTTCTCGTTGGAGCTCATGGAAGCTAAGGCGAATGAGTCTGTGTTGTGAGCAAAGTGGAGGAAGTAGCCCCAAGAGGTTTTCTTGACAGCCATCACTCCGATTGCACCAACCGAGTTACTGTTGCTGACTCCTGGATGACCCATGAAATCGTGTTGTACGAAAGACTCCATGGCCTCTTCCTCGGTGGCGTCGGTATCTCTACCACCATGAGTTCTCTTGGTGTTGTGGTAGAGTCGCTCTGCGCATCTCTGAGATGCCATTGTCGTCGCCATGTGTTCGCCTGTACCGCTGGTCACCGCTGCCACAGAGATGCTGTCTTCGTCCGCAACGTCGGCTGGGATAACAGCAGAACCGACTCCGATAAGTGCAGCCGGGCCAACACGACCACGGTGCTTCATACCAATGCCCCCGGAAGAAGAGCCTGCAGCAATATGGCCGTACATATCGATAGCAATAGCCCCCACAGTATCAGTAATGACGTCATCCTCCCCCCGAAATGGCTTTGATGGGCATTCTGCTGTACCTTCCTGGAAGAATGGACGGGAACCAGAGCCTTCTGCTTCATCACTTCGAGGCGAAGTATTGCCATCGCTACTGCCGGGTCTATGTGTCTCGATGCCGGTCATCATCACATCTGCTGAGGCTTTTGTGCCTGCGCTAGAACCGAGCAGAGAATAGCGGGGTCGCTTACTACTTGAACCAGTAGGGGAGAGTTGATGAACTCGAGCATTGCTGTATTGAATTCCAGGGCTAGGTGACCGGCCTCGAGTAGAAGCATCTTGGGCGAAGACATCGAGTCCTGGCATAAGCTGTGGAGACGGAGAATCTGGTTGCCCTTCATTCCACGTGCCATTCAAGACGGCGTTTGTATGGTCTCTTCTTTGCTTCGCACGGAGCTGCTCTTCGTACTGCAGGTTCAATTGTTCTGCTTCCTCGGCCTGATTACCATGAGCACTTGAGCCTGGCGTCAATCGACCATCCCGAGCATCAGCACGCTTCAAGTCTTCTCGCCAGCGTATGTATCGATCTCGAGCATTTCTGGAAACCAACATTTCATGGGGTAAGATCGGAATTCCCTGTTCCCAGGCGAAGTCGGTGGCCCCTTGGCCGACGAGTAGGTTGGGAGGAACTCTTCGGAGAGACAATGGCTTGTTGGAGGCGTCCAGAATTGCGCGGGCCAAGTTGATGGGGTTCTTAATTTCTGTTTATGCATTTAGTCACTGTGGGATAAACAAAAGCCTTTGAACTTACGAGCTGTAGCCCCACAAGCACCACTCCTACCCATGTGATCAACAATGGTAGCATCGCACTCCACAACACCGTCAATTGCCAGATTACTGCCGTAGCCCGCATTGGTTATCTCCTTGTCCTCGAGTACCTTGATCGCGGCCTCAACTGCATCAACAGCTGTTCCGCCAGCCCGAAGGACTCTCATTGCCATTCTCGCAGCCCTGTATTTGTGTCAGTCTATAGGCTTTCGGGCATTGTATCAAGGCACATGAAGAGACCTACCCATCACAAGCTGAAAGATGGATGTGCTCATTGGTAGTGCTATGGTAGCCTGCACCTGCATGAACAAAGATGGCAGACACATTCGCAACACGTGTGGGCGCAATCTGGGTTCTTCTGAACAGCTTATCAGTTGCGCCGTCCATGATGAGTCTGGGTGTTGGTATGTCAACGTTCAAAGAGGGACAGGTGGAGGACAATTTTGTTGCCACAGCTGGACTCAACCCCGTCTGATCAATGTCGCAGCGAGGAAACGCAAAATAAGTTATTTCAATTTCGTGCTGATTGGACTTGCCCCACGCCTTAGAGATACTGTTGCGCAATTTTCGTAGGCGGTTTAGGGTTGGTGCGAGTCTCTTGGAGATCTGGGAAGCTCTGTCTGCGTTGTCGTCTAGTTGTGGCATAGAATTTGAGGATATTTAAGGTAGCAGCCAGACTTCGAACCATGTAGCGCCGCCAATGGTCCTACGGTACGCCTATGGTGCTTGATGATGCGATGTTCCCGGTCTGTAGGTCAATAGCTAGTTGATTGTCGAGAGATCAAGAGGTTTCGACGTCGTGATCGTTTACTGATACATCAATTGAGGTGGGATTCGAGGAGAAAGGTAACGACTCGACTAGTCAGACTTTGTAGCAGGTGTAAGAGATGTCTTTATTGAGATCAGGGGCGGAATCTAGAAGTGATGCAGTCGTGAACATGCGAGAAGAGAGTGTGCTGTTAGACCAAGTATTTTCTTTGTTCGAGGCCTAGCTAAAGATACCCGATCAGCATGGTCACCACGACGTAGCGATGAATCTTACACCACATGGGAGGACTTATGAAGTTTTGCTCGAAGACTATTTTCCAACAACAGGAATATCAGGGCTGTCGCTGGCCGCATAGGCCCAAATGTTCAGCCTCTTGAGGGCATCGAGCTACTGATATTCGTAAGGTACCGAGAGGCAATGAATGTTCAACGAGTCCTTAGGTACAATGAACGAATGACTTTGCCAGAACACAAACTGAAGATAGATGTGACTCAGGATGGATGCAGTGCTAGAAGTGTCCACAGATAACACGATAGAGCAGACTTTGCACGATGTCATTTCTGCATTTGGCAAGCATGAAGAGTGATACCTTTGCCTACCATGTCGAAGTAGAATCTCGTTCCTTCCCCAGCCAAGCTCGCCTCTCCTTTCCAACTGTCAAGAACAGCATTTCCGATATATCGCAATATCTCGAGGTCTAGGTCTCGACACTCAACACTAAGGGAAGCTTGACGGGAAAGCCTACACACGCGCACGTGATGAAGCCAAGCCACATTCGGAGGCGGCGGGGTTACAACTGATAGGTCGACTTAGACGATTCCCACGCCCACTTAGTCGTCATCTGGAGGCTTTGGACACGAACAACACCACGAAATCGCATTGAAGAAGGAGAAGCTACTACCTGAAGCTGTCGCATAACGTCTCTGAAGAGGTGGGGGCGTGCAGCGCAGACTTTCACTCAAAATGGCTTCTCACACGCCGGCCGTTGTCATGGACAAGTATGCTCTCCCACTCCCCTAGGCACCCCTCATTGATAAAAGCTGCTCTCATTTATTTCTACAATGTCACTGACAAGTGCTTTACAGCGGTACCGGTTTCTCTAAGCTCGGTGAGTGCAATCTGCCAGCTCGATCAGCATGGCATCCTCTTACGAGTTTGGATTATAGGTTTCGCAGGCAACGACTCTCCCTCTTTCGTCTTCCCTACCGCGATCGCAACGAAAGGCCCATCGGCTGCTGGTGGAGGAAGCGGTTCGGGGCGACCTGCTGTTGCGAACAAACCTTCGTATCTTACTGGCGGGGCAGGGCCTGGGGGACATCTGTCTATGAAGCGTGGAACGGAGGATCTGGACTTCTTCATTGGCGACGAAGCTCTTGCAGCAGCAAATGGACCTGGTATGGAATCCGAGGGAGCATATTCCCGTATATTCTGACCCTGCTAGGATATGGCATACACTACCCTATTCGTCATGGTCAAATCGAGAATTGGGTATGCACCGTCAGGTCTAAGCTCTCGGGAACATTTCATTAATTTGTGTAGGATCATATGGAGAGATTCTGGTCTAATTCAATTTTCAAATACCTGAGAGTCGAACCCGAGGATCATTATTTCCTCTTGACCGAGCCGGTAGGTTGCCCTATACGAAATGCCGAACACCATCTAACAAATACTCCAGCCTCTCAATCCACCCGAGAACCGTGAGAATACAGCCGAAATCATGTTCGAATCCTTCAACTGTGCTGGCCTTTATATTGCAGTGCAAGCTGTGCTCGCTCTTGCCGCCTCGTGGACTTCGTCGAAAGTGTCGGATCGATCATTGACGGGAACAGTTATTGATTCAGGAGATGGTGTTACCCACGTTATCCCGGTTGCGGAAGGATATGTTATTGGATCCTCGATCAAGTCTATTCCCATCGCTGGTCGAGACATCACCTATTTCGTACAGTCCCTACTCCGAGACCGAGGAGAGCCGGATTCGTCCCTGAAGACTGCAGGCGAGATCAAGGAGGAGTACTGCTATGTTTGCCCAGACATAGTCAAGGAGTTCTCCCGCTTTGATCGTGATCCTACACGCTTTGCAAAGCATACCATCACACAACCCGGCGGACGTAAAGTCACTGTTGATGTCGGCTACGAGCGTTTCCTGGCCCCAGAAATCTTCTTCAACCCCGAAATATACTCATCCGACTTCTTGACTCCACTTCCAACAGTTGTTGATGGAGTTATCCAATCCTCGCCTATCGATGTCCGAAGAGGCCTGTACAAGAACATCGTTCTTTCTGGCGGAAGCACGTTGTACAAGGATTTCGGCCGCAGATTACAGCGTGATATCAAGCATCTTGTTGACGACAGAATCAGAGCCAGTGAAGCTCGAAGCGGAGGAGCAAGAAGTGGTGGTCTAGAAGTTCAAGTCATTTCACACAAGAGGCAACGGCATGGTCCTTGGTTTGGTGGCAGTCTGCTTGGCCAAACACCCGAGTTCAGAAGCTATTGTCACACAAAGGCCGGTAAGTCACTATTGAATTCCAATGAGCCTTTTTCTAGAATTTTACTAAGTATCATGCAGAATACGATGAGATAGGTCCCTCCATTGTCCGAAGATTTGCTTTACTTGGTGGCCCTGGCGGATCATAGGTATGGATGAGGAAGCAAGAGAGGCGAGGATGCAGAAGAAACCAGCACGGGTTGGGCAATTGGTGCAAGGAGAGGTACATGGGGAGCCGTGGATGAAAATCATAGATTTGATTCGAGCAAAAAGCGCCATGCAGATAAAGAAACTTTCAAAAGTGCAAGCTTGTTCTGATCTTTCGTCTTTTACTAAAGCAGTACTTGAGGTGTCAGCAATTCTTTCAGGTGAGAAACAGTCGGTTGTCTGCAGAGACTCTTTCTACAAATCACACCAAGCTTACAAGTTGATCATAATTGATATCTGCTTGCTCATATCGTCATAGGATCAAGTGGCACTTCGTGAAGCTCACTCTTAAAGGGTGGAAGTCTTGGAGATCTTGGGACATTGAGGTTACTTTGACTCTAGCAATGCAGTATCTCATAAGGCTGTTGCCTACAGTCACTCACGATCAAGGAGAATACCACAACTCTCTTACCATAACCACCAGCTGGCCCTGATGTCTGGCTTAAATCCCACCTCCTCTTTTACGCGATAGCCTGACTTCACTTCATAGCCATGCAGTACACAACTCAGGTCATCACACCAATTCAGCTTGGAAGAATGTTGGTTCTTTAAGTGGAGAGAGATGGGCGACAAATCCAGACGCTCACATTTCACTGCTTCGATGGCGAGAATCTTGCGTCGATATCGGCCGGGACACTTACTGGCTATTTGTGAAAGTCTGTATCAGCGACACACATTCGTAGTGGCAAGATCCTCCCACGGCGCCACGTTCATGATCATAGAAGTCTGGAAGGTGATGTGCTTGTATTTGGAATCTCTACGCAACATCTCATCTTGTCGAATGGGCCTGAAGCAGCCATCGCCAAAATCAATAACAATACCTGATGTACGCATAGCCTCACAAGTACATAGAGATAAATTGGCTAGAACAAAGAGGCCTGGACCATAAAGCCATCTCAACCCACCGTAACACAAAGACAAGCCCCCAATTCAGCTCTGACAAGCCACTGAACGAGTAACATGAACCACGGTTTCCAACATGATCTCTGTATCACAGTGCCTCCATCTTTGTGATACACTGACTCCAAAATTGGGGTGCCACTGTCATCATCCAAGTCCCTAGAATGCACCTTGTCTGCACGTGCCCGTTCCAAATATCGTTCTGTGGGAACTCGGTATGCCGAGCGGAGATGTCTCCGGGCTGGTTCAATATGGGAAATATTGCAGTTGGAGAAGATTATTAGGGGGTGATAATGAAGATGAACAGCACAAGGGGTGAAAGAACCGCGTTTTTCACAAGTGGTATAGCTCAAGGTACACAGTTCTTTGAAACTCGTTGGATAGGGGAAAGGTGACGGACTGCGTGTCCTCTTCGGTCGTTCCTTCCTTTCCTGCGGAGGCCACTCAGAAGCCCAAGCTGTCATGTTGAAGTTACACAACAGTATAGAAATGCATGAACTTACAGAACTTGCTGGAGGGAACAGGGCTAAAAGTAACGCCTTCTCCTTCTGGGTGACTCCTTCTGGGTGACTCCTTGAAGAGAGCAATCAGAAGTCCTGTGACGCATGATGCACAAAGCCAACAAATCCGCTAAGCCCTGAATCAGACCAGTCATTGCTTGAGCTTCTCCAACAATAGTCTGATATGCTATCTCCTCGTGACCTGTGACGACAGCTTCAGAGCATCGTAGAAAGCCCCGTCCAGGCGACAGGAAACTCCTCAGCCGGCGCTAGTCTTCGGCTACGAAACACTCGTGCGATATCTTTTTCGACGCGCTCAATTCGAGATCGAAATTCCATCCTAAACCTCATCCCGAAAAGAATCCTGAAACCAAACCCTGACCGCATCTCACACTGGTGAGAATAACTTTGCCGTAAGTCCTAGCTTCAACAAAGCTATTTCTCGATCCTGACGGAGATGCAGTGACAAAGAGTCAACCCAGAAGCCCCTCCGAAGATCGCAACGGTAGAAATCCTACCACCCAACTCCCCAAGATGGTTCCACTCGTGGCAGGCATCTTGTGGTTCGGGGTAGCTGTTATAGCACTGCTCCTGCCCTTCTTCTATGTATGCTCATCCGCTTCTAAGTCGGCCAAGCTCTTGAGCTTTGTCGTACTTTGCGGCGCTACGGCATACTATCAATACTTCCATCCAGCCAACACTCTGCTCGCAGAGCTCAATGCCTATGCCTCTTCATACCCCTACAAGACTCTTGCCATCATGTTGGCTATTGCCATCCCCCTCGGCCGAGCCCAGCAACAGCTTCGTTTTGCTCGTGTTGACCACCTGATGAAGAAGTACGGATTCACCGACGACCCAAAGTCCTTCGGCAACATGACCATGGAGGTTGCCCAAGAGGTTGAGGCTAACATGGCTGAGTATGAGTTCCCAAGACTCTACCAGTTTGCTTGGATCTCCGACTTCCTTCGAGTAAGTTTTCGAATCCTTCTTTGCGGAACATCTTGCTGATTCAAGTTGACTTCGACCGACCCAGGAGTATCTCGCGCCCTCATTCGCTCTGGACACATGGTCAATCCCGATCCGATGATTGAGCATGAACGTCTTCAGGCTACAATTGCTCTCATGGGCGCATTCATGGCTTATCCACTCAAGTCGAAGATGCACAGTCTCGTCGTGGCTCGTATCAATGAACATGTAAGTCATCCTAATTCCCAATGACCTGGGGATCAGCACCCGCCGGTTACACATGCACTGCATGTCCTGGCATTGCTTCCAGTAACACGGACATGGTATCGCTGCAAGTGCCACGCTGCCAGCTCCCGATGTTGCACAAGATCAGGAACGTTGAAGAGCCTTGCTAACCGGCAACAAACAGCACCACCGTTACGGAGTCTGGATCAACAGCGACGACATTCTGTACTTGATCATCCATTTCGCTGTGATCCCCGGACACTGGATCAACCGCTTCGGCTACCGCAAGCTCGAGGCATTCGAGGAGCACGCCTTGTAAGTGGTTCTTTCCCCAGGCAGATGTGGTGGAAAGCTGACGAAAATAGATGGGTCCTTTGGCGCGAAATCGGCTGCATGATGGGTTGTCGTTATATGCCACAAGAGCTGAGCCAGGCAAAGGAATGGCGCAAGGTACATTCGCAGCAGCTTCGGAAAACTTGATATTGCCACTGACAATAGTAGAACTTCGAGCAGAAGTGCCGCTGGCCCTGCTCAGAGAACGAGGAAGCTGGTATGGCAATGCTCAACGAGATTGTTTACACCTGCCCTTCACTTCTCAAGCCACTTCTTCGCAAGGTCGTTGTTTCCATCCTGGACTGGGACATCGTCTTCTACTGCCAAATGGACAAGTTAGGTCGCTCTCAGATCCTCCGCTTCTTCATGTTCCGCGCCTTCGATCTCTGTGGATGGTTTATCCTCCACTTTGGTCTTCCTAGACTCTCCCCGTACAAGCGAACCTTCGAGGAGTCCAAGAGGAAACCTGTAAGTTGCTTCTCAATCCTGACTGGACCTGTGCTAACTGCCTCAAGGGTGTTGTCCACATCGTCCCCACCCCTTATGACACCTTGCCATTCTACCAAGCTCGCACATTCTGGAATCTCTGGGGATACGGTGCCATTATTCGAAGTGTGCTTGGATTACCAGCTCCGAGTCCCGTCTTCTACAGCGATGGTGTAACCATTGAAGCTATGGGTGCTGTGCAGACTAGTCACGAGAGCCAGATCACTGTGGAGAAGAAGGTCCGTGAGAAGGCTACGATCCTCGAAAAATCCCCTGCCGGATTTCGTCCTGCCATCGCTTATCAGGCAAACCGTTTGCTTGCACCTATCAATGGTCCAGAATATGGTTTGGCCACCAATAGATACCCCAAGGGAACTGTCGTCATTCCGGCGGGCAATAACCTTCGCTTCGACAAGAAGTGGGAGCAACGTATTGCAGGCTACTCCAAGGTTGATGTCATGGAGAAGCCAGAGGACATCATCCACTTCGACGCTCAAGAAGCCTATGGCGGAACCGTCGATGCCATTGGTGTCTCGATCCCGCTAGTCAACTTTCCACCAGCCTGACGTCCCCAGTCGGGCAGGAGTCGTTCAACGCAAGGCTGATTTATGAACTGAAATGAAGGAACTCGGTGTGTCTCGTCGCCTTCGGTTTTCGATGGTTCGCGTCAGCCCTCTCTTCTTTCGGCGGTGTGGCTTGCTCTGGGAGAATGGTTCTCGTAACATAATTTGTGCTTCATTTTGGTGGATGGCATTGCTTTCTTGCGAGGGTGGCTCTGGTGTGGTGGTCTGCTTTTGCACCTCGCTGTGGAGGCTTCGATTGGGTATCGGCCCGTGAGGCTCTTCAGAATCGCATGATGGCATGCTTTTGCTGCACAGTCCGGTACAGAATAGAGAATAGAAAATGAGGCTTTAATTTTCAGTCGACGGGACCAAGTCGGTGATGTATGAGTCGATGTAGCGGAGATGAAGACATCAAAGGTGAAGTAAGAGTCGGTTCCTGACGATCGTCATAGGTATCCCAAGAGGTGTCTTCCACCTCTTTGGATACTCAAGTACAAGGTTGACAAGTGTCAAGCATCCTTCATCGTCCCTGCATGCAGCACTTCTCTCCTCACAGGGTCTTTGGCTGGTTGCAAGTGGTCCTTCTCTCCTCTTCCATTGGGAGTCGTCAACTTCCAAGGCAGGATGAAGCGAAATCTCAAGATGGCGACTGCTCACTCTGGGACTAGCGCCAACGCCGCTTTTCGACGCCGGGAATAGCACCGACCTTGTGCAAACATCATACCACTCTTCACCATTCCATCCCACTGGCAATTCTCCGGCCACCAATACACCAGGGCAATCGACGTGGCGTGAGCATCAACAGCGTCCATCCCTGTTTCCACCGTTTGCAGCATGATGACGGCGCTCGTCCGGATTCTCGATTCTCTGAATGCCTTCCAAACTTCCTCGATAGGGTCTCCCATGCCCCAATTTCCCTCATGTTACAGAGTTCCAGAGCTCCGTAGACGCCCATCGGATCAAGGGTACAAAGATTATGCAGCAACATGAGTCGTGGTCGATGTCAACCCCGCAAATGGAAACGATCTAGTGTCGCTGGAGGTCGAAATGCGCTTCCCCGCAACGAGCTTGCGTCGACGCCGTCCGTTGGATCGTCTTGTCAACCTCATCGTCAGCAAGATCCTGGAAAGAGAAACCGCCTCAAATGGCCTGGCGCTGATCCGGAAGAGGGACCGCAACTGTTACCCACTCATGAGGCTGCGGAGCAATGAACCCCTGTCGAGGAGGCTTCCAGATAAGAAAGGGTCGCTCAAAAACATGCCACTTTGTGCAAAGCCACAGCCGTCTCCCCGGCCAAATGTCCCAGCAAAATCTGGATCTTTTTGGTGGGATGCCAGATATGGAGAGATGGAAAGTCTCGCTCATGCAACAGCCATGTTAATCCTTCTAACATGCATGCAGCATGGAAGTCCATGTACCTGTCAAGAGTCCAAAACTGCTGCGGAATACGCCCGTGTCCGCCATTAGACCGGAACGTTACTGAATGCATCAAACTCTCTTCTTACTTTCCCCTCTACGAAGCTCAGCTTTCAAGCACTAACGGTGCAGCGGATTGAAGATCTAGGATCACAGGGACAGATGTGGAAACTTTGACAAGAAAAATCCCAACCGAGCATAAACGGAGCATCGAGATAGCTGACATGGAAGCTTGGATCGGCGTGACGGACGCATCACTATCAGGTGGGGTTACGTTCACTGGCTAGTAAGTTTTGGAGGGGCTCGATTATTTTCCTGGGATCGTATGTTGTTCTGAAGTGAATATAAACAAGTGGTAACACCACTCTACAATTCTTTTCCTTTCCTCATCATCAAGTCTTCAATCCTCCAACACATCTCCTGGTTCTTCAATTGACAACCAGCAACAAACGCAAACCTCAAGTTCGAACGCAAATTCTACAACAAACACAATCATAATGTCGTCACCACATATCCCAACTGAGCAATGGGCTCAAGTCGTCGAGCAGACTGGAAAGCGTAAGAAAGCTTCAATATCCAGTTCCCTATAGTTGAAACTGACATTTCTATAGCTGTCGTCTACAAGAAGATTCCCGTCCAAAAGCCCGGCCCAGATGAGGTCTTGGTCAACATCAAGTATTCTGGTGTCTGCCACACTGATCTCCACGCCGTCAACGGTGACTGGCCATTGGCAACCAAGCTCCCACTCGTTGGTGGTCACGAAGGTGCCGGTGTCGTCGTTGCCCGAGGTGAACTTGTGAATGATATTGAGATCGGTGACTATGCTGGTGTTAAGGTATGCAAAGCTCCAAGAATATCAATTGGGCTATTACAGGTCTAACTCATTTTCAGTGGCTCAATGGCTCCTGCTTGTCCTGCTCTTTCTGCCAAACATCTGACGAACCCCTGTGTGCTAAGGCACTCCTCTCCGGCTACACGGTCGACGGTACCTTCCAAGAATACTGTATCGCAAAGGCTGCACATGTTGCCCGTATTCCAAAGGAGTGCAACCTCGAGGCTATTGCACCAGTTCTCTGCGCCGGTATCACCGTCTACAAGGGATTGAAGGAATCAGGAGCCCGACCCGGCCAAACCGTCGCCATTGTCGGTGCTGGTGGTGGACTCGGATCTCTCGCCTGTCAATACGCCAAGGCAATGGGTCTCACGATCATTGCTATCGATGGTGGAGATGAGAAGAGAGAGATGACCGCCAAGCTCGGCGCTTCATCATACGTCGACTTCATGACCAGCAAGAACTTGGTTGGTGATGTTAAGGCTGCTACTGCTGATGGTCTTGGACCCCACGCTGTCATCTTGGTTGCTGTCAACGAGAAGCCATTCCAGCAAGCTGCTGAGTACGTCCGACCTCGTGGCACAGTCATTGCTATTGGTCTCCCAGCTGGTGCCTATCTCCGCGCACCTGTCTTCGAGTCTGTCATCAAGATGATCACCATCAAGGGATCATACGTCGGCAACAGAGCCGACTCTGCTGAGGCCATTGAGTTCTTCAGAAGAGGTCTCATTAACGTAAGCACACTCCCATGATTCTCTCTTCACAGAAAACATGGTGCTAACTTTCACTAGGCACCATACAAGTCCATCGGCATGAGCCAACTTCAAAAGGTCTACGACCTGATGCACGAAGGAAAGATTGCCGGCAGATACGTCGTCGATACTTCCAAGTAAAGGAAAGGGGTCTAGAAAAAAGTGGAAAGATTTCCGGAGTTGAGGAGGACCGGTGTGGTCTCGAGGGAGATTTTGTAATTCTGGCACAGGAGCTAGGGATAGGGATGGTTTGTACATAGCTGGGAATCAAGGAATTCATCCAAAATCATCGTGTTTTTATCTTTGCTGCCGTGACATTCCCAGACTCACTGGAGATGGGATTGTGCCATCCAGACTTGATGAACTCGCGTGAGGTAGTGTAGCCACCGTTGCCAATGTACACCTTTATGTTGAAAAATTCATCGAGATGAAGGGACCCTGAAGACCTAGGGACTTACCGATGCGGGGTCGCAGTATCCATGCTCCGATCAGTGGAACCAAAAGGCGAACGGCTTCGTTTCTAGTCTGGCGTCGTCTCGTCGGATCTGAGGTTCGGTTCTCGAACTAGAACTACCCCACATACCTTAGATTTCTAGCAGTCGACGTCAGCTCCTTCATTCTGGAGAAATTGTGCGAGTGTCTTGATTCTGGTTCTGGTCTTGAGGCTCAAGATAGTGGTCACTTTGCTTGCAATCCCCATTCTTGCCGCTTTCCTTGCGGTTCATTGAGGTAACCAAATGCCCCTCAATGCTTTCCCTCGATGATCTGATGGGTATGGAATTTCGAGAAGTAGCATCCATCAACGAAAGAGCCTCCCGATGTCCCAAATGGATCCAGGACATCCCGACGTTAGGAGCGGGGAGCGGAGCGGGATCCACAGTTCCGCCCCCGCCACCTTTGAGCTGCGCAATAAACTCGGAATTTAATCTCAAAGTCGGAGGTCTAGCGGGTTATTCTCGACCTTCGATTCGCAATCTACCTTCAAGCTCCCCAGCACCTATGAAGTAGTTCTCTGCTACAGTAAATAAGCATCTGGCGAAGGACTTCCCTGTGGTACCGGGTGACTCCCCAAGCCTTCGAACAGGCAGCCTTTTCTTTTCCAGAAGTTCTCGCAGCAGCGAACCTAGCGGACGTACTACTAAAATCTTAATACTTCAAAGATCTAGGAAGGAGGTTTACAGGACCGGCCTTCCAAGCGGTAGGCATCACTACCATTCTCTTCTTCACTAGCAAAAGTGCGCTGTGAATGAGGTGAACAGAACCCATGTACTGACCCACTTGATAACGTGGTGTTCCGTATCTTGCAGTATTTTGTACTACAATATGTGTTGTCGACATCGACAAGTGACCCGATTCGGCGGGATTTGCCTTCCTTTCAGCCTGGTATATTGATGCTTCAAAAAGAAAATGCTCCTCGAGCCCAGCATTTAGGGTTTGGATGTTCAACAGGAACTTGGAACATGAAGTCCTACCTAGGTTTTAGGCACGAACGATTCCAAGGAAACATCTCAGCAACTTGCCAACTTCATTGTTTGGGGGTTTTTCAAAGTACCCACGCTGTAACAAAGTGTCAGCACGCATTCCAAAAATATCATCATCACAACACAGCGCCTCTTCCGTCCCTCTCTTTGGAAGCCAACCGTAATCCCGGAATGACAAGCTGGGTCATGCCACAGTCCAACTGACGGGTTCTTGCTCAAAATTTGTTGCGCTTCGCAACTCATCCCAGCGTCGTACAAAGCCCTCATGCCACCTCGACAAACTCCGATACCGATACAAAGAACAAGACAGGGAGTAGCCGTATCGAGAATCGTAAGCTCAAACAAGAAGTCAAAAAAGGCTAAAAATTGGAGGAAAGCGGGACGCAGCATGAAAATTCCAGGCTTCTGATCTTGAGAAACTGGTTTATTTCATTTACGACGTGCAACAGAGCTGAAATGGAATATACTAGAGCTTGGATGATGCCCCCGGAGAGTTTAATGATGGTGTTAGTGGAAGGCATTCCCTGATTTGAGGAGGTGGGCTCCGGAAATGTGGGGCTGACACGTGAGGCTGGCATAAGGCTTAGCACAACTTTATGAAACGATTTCATAAACATTGAAGCTTCCCAACTCACTCCTTTCGAGCAGCATCCGTCGAGACGTTTCGTCCAAAAATCTGCTCGAGACGATCACAAGCTGCAAAATCGAAATGGACGTTCATGATTACTCAAAACACTCAGATTAACCATTACTAATCTAGGAGTTAAAGCAATAGACACTGCAGATGGCTCGCATTGCATCATCAGGACCCCTCCTTTAGCATTATCAATCAATGAATTGAACTTATTTTCAACATCTCCTCCCTCTCTTTCTCTCAATTCTCAAGTCTTCATATGTCCACAGCTTCTCAACGTTTGATAGTCACCAGCAACCACTTACGATCAGGAAGCATGGCAGCAACAAGCAACTTCTACAGCATCGTGGCTGGTGTCGGCGCAGGAACTGGTACGTACCCCTCATGCATCTGCAGACTAAATTCTTCTGACAAGTCTTTCCCAATAGGACGTTCTGTAGCTCTCAAATTCGCAAAGACCTACCCTGTTGCCCTTCTCGCCAGAAACCCAGCGAACTACGAATCCATCGTTAAGGAGATCAACCAGGCTGGCGGGAAAGCAATCGGAATCTCCACAGATGTCTCGTCTCCGGAGGCAGTGAAGAATGCCTTCGCTGAGATCAAGAAGGAGTTCGCAGGAAAGAAACTCGCTGCTGCGATCTATAATGTTGGAGGTCGATTTGTCAGGAAGCCATTCTTGGAGATGACATTGGAGGAATATGAGGCAGGCTTTGAGGCCAATGGGTACGTTACTCCTGTCGAGTTTCCGAGATTTGTGCCGGTGTTGACAAACATTTAGAAAGGGCTTCTATCTCTTTGCTCAGGCTACGCTGCCTCTTCTGCTCGACTCCGTCGAAACATCCCAGCATCCTCCTTCATTGATTATCACTGGTGCCACAGCCTCTCTGCGAGGATCAGCAACAATGTCCTCGTTCGCAAGCGGGAAGTTTGCCTTGAGAGCCACAGGACAGAGTCTTGCTAGAGAGTTTGGTCCAAAGGGAGTACATGTTGCTCACGCTATCATCGACGGAGTTATAGATATCCCTCGAACGCATGACTGGCCTGTCAATGGAGGAGCACCCGACGGCAAGATCAGTGCTGATGCTGTAAGTATTCATTTTCTTTTCAACATTGATGGCATGCGGTCGTCGTCTGACCTTGGCATCTAACGACTTGGCATGGTGCTGACTGAATTCTAGATTGCCGATTCATATTGGTACTTGCATACCCAACCTAGGTCGCACTTCACGCAGGAGTTGGACGTCAGACCTTATGTTGAGAAGTTCTAGATATATTGAATTTGATCGATGATGGTCTAAGCCTATACAATGAGAACTCGATTGTCCTAGCCATGCTTTGATACATAGTTTCATGTGCTAGAAATCCAAGCGCCCTTCTACTCTGCTACTGGCAGAACTGTTCAAAATGAATGCAATGAAAGGAAATGTGCCTCACCATCAAACTCTCATCATAATAGATCAAAATCTAGAGACAGTCTGCAGGCGAGGAGGTCAGCCTCCGAAGAAGTGACCTGGTCTTCCGTCTGCGCTATCTGTTTACCTCATCAATTTATAAGTCCAGCAAAGGAGATTGACGCGGAGATAATATAGCGCTGCAAAATAAAATAAGCATAATACCCTACCTCTCTCGACAAGTGATAATCAGCTGTACGTTAGTAGAGAACAGCCCTCCCAAAGCAATGTATAGCAAAACACAACTGGCCGTGACGAGCACGACATTTGCTTCGGGAGGACCTCCCATGGAATCATTTCACAGTGAACCAGACGTGCAAGCACGAAGGATGTGAAATGGCCATAATGTTTTCATTCCCTATGTGTAGCACACCCGACCAGCACCCGCCAGCCATGTGGAAAACGACCAAGCCAAACACGCCGCCCTTATGCCCACTTATGCCTTAGCCTTGAGCTTCTCCTTGATCTCACGACCAGCCTTGATGCGCTCCAGTATGCTCTCACGGTCCTTGTCGAGCTTCAACTTGGTGATGACAACCTTCGATGGGTGGACGCCAATGGGGACGGATTGACCGGAGGACTTCTCCTTGACGACTCGCTCGATATGGACGATATACTTAAGACGGTAGACGGAGGTGATCTTGCCTTCGCGGCCCTTGTTGGAGCCTCGAACGACGAGGACCTCATCGTCCTTTCTGATGGGGATGGAGCGGACCTAGAAAATATCAGTCAGAGGGAGCCGACAGATGTGCGCACAGATTGACTAACGTTGTACTTCTCGCGGAGCTCCTTGCTGAGAGGTGCGCTCATGATCGTACGTCTGACCGATGATGGGGCATCGTAATGAGCCTTGCGAGACTTTCTCCTCGAGGAGTGGAGGGCTATTGAGGGTCAGTCCTGTTGTTTCCGATCGCAAGAAGCCACTGAAGTTCAAGGCTCTCAATATTGAAGGCAGGTAGAACATACAGCTGTTGATCTTCGTCATCTTGGCAGTTGGTGGTGAACGTCGAAGATTTGTCGTTGTCGTTTGGGAAATCTCGAAGCTCGAAAAGATTTCGAAATCTCAATCGTGCGTGCTGCAAAGCTAAGACACATAAGCGAGACGCTAGTCTTATCGGTCACGTGCAATCGGCGATTAGATACTCCTGAGCAATTCGAGTTCGAGGTCTTTTCGCGTATGGCGGGGTTCTCTTTCATGGTGGGGTCAAAGCACGCAAAGTTAGGCCTCGAGGGAGGTGATAGGCTGTCGAGGTGCGACGGCAGAATTCTAGTCAGTCCTTCTCTTGAGCTTACCCACGTGGGAGCGTCGAATATCTTCCTCAACTCCTTTCAGAAGCTTCTCTGCTCTACACCATCAAGCTCTTCAACATGGCAGACCTACCGACTTCATTCGACCGTGAGTGCTCGTCATCTCCCTCTTGCAGAAACGTTTGCTAATATTCCTATAGGCCCCGTTCACATTGCCGTGATCGGCGGAACTGGACTTCAGAAGCTCGAAGGCTACGTGCCAATTGCAACAGTCAACCCTCTCACTCCTTGGGGCTACCCTTCCGCACCTATTCACATCCTCGAGCACAACAAGGTTCCCATTGCCTTCCTTTCTCGACATGGCCTCTACCACCAAATCGCACCTCATGAGGTTCCCTCGAGGGCGAACATTGCAGCTTTGAGAAGCATTGGGGTCAGGACTGTCATTGCGTTCAGTGCAGTCGGAAGCTTGCAGGAGGAGATTAGGCCAAGAGACTTTGTTGTTCCAGACCAGATTATCGATCGTACAAAGGGTGGGTGAAATATAATCTGTGAGGGTATAGAGGGCTCATACTCGGTTCACAGGTATCCGGCCGTTCACTTTCTTCGAGAAGGGAGTCGTTGGTCACGTCGGTTTCGCGGATCCATTCGATGCTAAGATCTCCAAGGTACATGAGTTCCATCCAGAGGTCAATATGTTCTATGACTAACACTTCAAAGATCGTCAGTGCTTGTGGTCATGCCCTTGCTGGAGATGGAGTAAGAATGCACGACAAGGGAACAATTATCTGCATGGGTTCGTCTCCTTGCAACCATACCACTATGGCATACACTAACTCTCCTCTGCAGAAGGACCTCAATTCTCAACTCGCGCCGAGTCCAACATGTACCGCAGCTGGGGTGGCTCCGTCATCAACATGTCCGCTCTTCCCGAAGCCAAGCTTGCCCGCGAAGCCGAGATGGTCTACCAAATGATCTGCATGGCCACCGACTACGACTGCTGGCACGATACCGCCGACGTGGATGTGGCTATGGTCATGGCTCACATGGAGGCCAACAGTGCTAATGCTAAGAGATTGGTTGGCTCTGTCTTGGACGAGTTAAGCAAACACGAACACTCCAACCTGGTAACGGGGAAACATTGGGAAGGCCAGACTACTGGCATGATTCAATTCATGACCAAGAAGGAGGGGCGCGGGGAAGAGGGAGTCAAGAACGTGGAGTATCTGTTCCCAGGAGTCTTTTCATGATGCACGAAGCAAGGATGATGATGAGTAACGATGATTATAGATGCTTCCATAGACCGATATCCCGCTGGGCATCAGCTGCTACAGCAAGCATTTGCCAGAAACAATAAAAGTTTTACAATGCTTTCGATTCGTCAAATAGATGCATCGGGACAAAACTGCTTCAGCAACTTGAATCTCAATCGAAGCTCACACTCACGAAACACTTGAGGTCCCAACCAAGAAGATCGGTGAGGCGAAGGCTGAACTTCATGAGTAACCAGTCAAGTCATGTCCTCGATTATGAGATTGGGCAACGTACACAGTAGTGCTATGAAGGCAATCGATTTTCTTCTGGTTATGATGGATATACACTGATGGCAGATGTACGACTGATGGCTGTTCACCCAATAGTACACCCTACGCCCACACCAGTCTCCGGTGCTGCCAATATGCTCCCCGCGGCCCCACACTTCGTCGCGGTTCCTCTTCAGTCTCGACCCGATTGCCGCTTCTCGTACTCCTGCCTCTCAGGTAAGTTCACCATCCGTAGCCCAAGATCCACAGCCTTCTCATGAGTTGCTCCAGTGTCCCTATCGGAAAACGAAAGCTGATGTCTACCAGAGTCCCAACCCAAGAGCCCGTCTAATCCCACTTATGTATTATACCAAGTTCCACACCGTCCTTCCCTTGCATCTTGACCTTTCCCAGGTGTGCCAAGCGGTAGCCGACACTTTGTCTTTTTCATGTTGCTGCTAGTAGCATGCTAAGGTGTGTTCTACTTGGTCCCCGCGATGGCGACTCAATCAGAGCGTCATTAGCTAGAACAATACCGTGAGATGGGAAACTTACTCGATGATGTATATGTGGATGATGGTTACTTGTCCTTGCACGTTTTCCGCGTCCACTTCGTGTAAGTCGACTTTTGCTGCTTTCATAGGAATTCTAACTCATGAGCCTGGCATCCATGGAAAGGAAATGTGTATCTGCATGTCGTACATTGATTTGCGTTACCGCGTCTGCCAAACTAGCAAGTCTATCAATACATGTCCTCATAAGTAGAAGCCTACTTTTGTGGGATGGAAAGTTCACCTCCTGCATAAAGTCCTCGGAAGTCAAGGACATTCATCGGCACCTGAATTCTGTCGCTGAATCTCTGCTTCCGTATCCAGTTGTCGCTTGATTTTCTTGTCATTCTGGTCCTTCAAGTTCAACTTTCGCTGTGGATGGCGGTGTCGGAATTTATAAGCGAGTAGTGAAAGGCGGTTAGCTTAAGCGACTTTTTTCTAGATCTACCCTAAATTCAATTCAAACTCGACTTTCGTACCAAAGCTAGCCTTAGATCTAATCATGTTTCCTTGTTCACTGCTTGCAAATTCAGCATCGCCTCTCTCAATTCACGATGATTGTTACTCGACTTGTTTTCCGACCAATTCTACTCTACCTCCGTACTGGGCACTTCTACGACAACCACAAGAACATCAGACACACAAAAATGATCAATGAGCTCTTCGCTACCCAGCCCATTTTTGAAATCATTGTCTTGTCACATACCTAGGTACGTTTTGCGCTGTCGCCGATTAGATCTAGATAACTCCTAGGCTCGCTTAACCGTTCTCATCCCCCTTTTAATTTCGTTTTCGCCAACTCAGCGGCACGTCCGTTGATTGTAATTGATGCTCGATTTTCCTAAGACTGATACTACATCATTTTAACTCCTCTTCGCGACATGTGCTGTCAGCCGTACAGTCATTACAGTAGCACACAATGAACATCCTGATTACAACCCAAGCTATGCTACGAACGAATGTCTAGAACTTATAATTCCCTGTATTGACTCCATGTTCACCATCAACGGTATGGATACGATGGGTCTCCTTGTTTCAAGCAAAAATAAAGACCAAGTGAGGTTGGTGTTCTACCGAGAGCGGTGAAGAACGACCGTCTTGTGTAATAGTTGTGTTGGCTAACTGATAAAGGCTGGAGCCAGGAGCTTCATCTACTTTCGTTAATGAACTTAGAGAATTGACAAGCACAAATGCCTCCATCACAGAAGGGAACACCCTTCAGGAGGGGAAATCGCGAAAGCCTTGTTCGATCTCGACCTCTCCGCTAGCAGTCCCTCAACTGCGAGCAAAACACCCAAGCCGCGCAATGGCAGTTGTCCAGTTGCCTCGAAACCTTCTCTTCCTGACGAAGTTAAACGAAACAAGGAAATCACACTCTTAACCTTGCCCGTCGAGATCCGACTCCGAATCTACGACCAAATTCTCGTCAGCCGATTTGACCGGACGCAAAACCCTTCGTGGGCAGTCGGGAGCACAGATCAAAAGAAGATCTCTCTCGGTATGATTCAAGCTCCGCAATACAGAACGATGGAGCCGGGCATACTGCAAACCTGCAAGCAAATCAACCACGAAGCGAACCAGATTCTCTACTCGCAGAACGTGTTCAAAGTCACTGAGCCGAAGCAAATGTCTCGACTCATCGCGCAGATCGGTCTGCTGAATTTCAGGTTGATTAAGAATCTCCACATCTGGGTGCCGTACTCGGCGGAACTCTCGTCATGGCTACAACTTCTCCATATCCTGGCCGAGGAAGCAATTAAACTAAGATATATTGAACTCGGATGGGGCGAATTTCCCTGGCAGTTTCATCGAGGAGCCATGGAGAGGGGGCTTGGTGACAACTTGGACTTTGTGCGAGCGTTGGCAAAGATACAAGGGCTTGAGAAGTTGGTTATTACAGGTCACTATGCGAAGAATTGGCACTCGTACCTGAGTGAGAGAATGGGTGGGAAGGTGCAAGCGATATGTGGCGATTGTCGGGAGGAGCCGAAGGCGAGAGAGGAAGAGCTGAATGAGGAGGAGTTGGATGATCTGAAGTGGATGCGTAAATACAATGAGAACCAGATGAAGACATTCGGGGAGTATCAGCAAGGAACAGAATATTTGATTCCATGAAGCAATGTGGGAGCTGTAGACACTGCTGCTCGCCATGTTCAGAAGCCTCTCCGGTGCATGACCAACTCCTGCAGTTCCTGGACCACAGCTATAACCTCTGGCAGCGGGAAAGTCCCAAGATATTTAGTTCTTTCAGCAATGGGATTATTGGGTGTCTTTTTGACGGATGGAAGATTTTCTATTCGGATTCTCTAGTGAAGGTTGGCTGTGTAGTGGCTCTGGCCCAAGGCACCCGGGCAGACATTTGAACATGGGGAGTGAGTAATGAAGTCATAGCCTTCTGGTCATGGAAAAGGCTCCGAACTCGTGGTTCATCATGGATTTTTATGCTTTTATTCGCGTGGGTAGCATGATTGTGACTGGTTTGCGTATCACGGCAATTTCATGATTGTGTGCAGTACATTTCATCAAGTAGGCTTAATGGGCTTAGGGTCACGGAGTGTTAGCCTTCAAAGAGAGATTGAATATTAGTTACAATTTAATCATCAACCCGAATCAATGGAAGTTTTTGCAAGCGGTATTTCGAGACCAAAAAGGGGGTGGGTAGGCACGGCTAAGCGAGAAAACTTCTAAACACCCTCGAAAGAAAAGAAAACAGCCATCCTTGGTGTACATCATATCATATAATACTTGTGCTCTTGAAAGTCCCAGCTTGATGTAGGACTTCTTCTTTAAGAGGTTTTGAGGATATCGGGTTTGGTCGATCTGGGTGGGGTTAGGAGCTCAAGCGAGGACGATGAAGATGAGGCGTCAAGATTTCTTTTGGAAGTTGGGTTGGCTTTCTTTCGGTTTCAAGTATGAGGAATTATGGGAGACTTTGTTCCCGATAATTTCGGAGGCAGTGTACTTCTTGCAGACGTTTGAGGGAGTTCCAGGAGTAGTGGGACATTCGCTTGCTGCACGTCTTAAGGCTCCAGAGAGAGCACCGAAGGGGAGATATTGGCCAGAGAAGTTCCAGCTTACATATTGGGTTTGGCGAGCGCAATAGTCAGTCAGGGGGATATAGGTTCTCAAAAACCTTTCCATCTTTTAGATTCGCCGTCAAGACACTAACATTTCATTACCACTTCAGACGAATTTACAAGTCACTTCCTCCAAATAAAACACGAACAAGTTGCAAAATCCAATTGATGAACTAACCAACGAAGCAAATACTCATACAGGGATATACAGCGAGACGCCGCTGCGCCAAACTCCTACCCAAAGTTCAAAGTTCCCTCCCTCCACAGTTATACAATCAACCAATCCTTGAAAAGGGTGTGAATCAGTGGAGAATCAACGACCCTACCCAAGATCCATGCTAATGAGCGACTAACTACACATACAAAACCTCGAGTATATTCATGGTGAGTTGTGACAAACGATATATTTTCCGTCGAGTGTTGAGTGTCGAATGTGTTAGGTGTGAGCGGATTTACGTGGAAAATTAGTTGCCGTTCAGGGCGTTCTTGCTGGAGTGGCCGTTAATGCCATTGATTGTCTTTCCGTTAACCTCGCGGTCAGAGATATGTTCGGCGAGCTTTCCGAACTGCCACTCTGGAAGGGTGATGCCAGTTTGCTCGTTGATGGTGGACATCAGAGGTGGGAGCATTTGATACATGTTGCGGATGCTGCTCATGCCACCCATGCCGTTGGCCTCTCCGCCCTGAGCGCTGGCACCACTAGCCTCGGCACCAGTGTTCCAGATGGTCATCTTTGGGTTGAGACCGCGAACAGCATCGGCGTTGGCCTTGGCTAAATCGGTGTAGACGCCCTTCTCAATCATGAGGTATTGAATGAGGCCAGATGGACCTCCGAAAGCGCGAGAAAGATCAGCATAAGCACCAGCCATAGCAGACAGACCGGCGGCGGCTTTTTGCTGGCGGACGAGATCGGCCTCGGCTTCCTTGGAAGCAGCAATGTACTTGGCTTCGGCCTCAACACGGGTCTTGTAGGCGTGAGCATCAGCAGCCTTCTGCTCGCTGTAAAGAGCAGCGTTGGAGCGAGCTTGCTCTTCGTAGTTCTTGGCATCTGCGGCTTGTTGCTTCGATTCTCTGGCAATAGTAGCCTTGACGACGTCGCTAGCTCTCAGTCTCTCCAACTCGGTCTGAGCACGAACAACTTCGACTTGCTTTCTGAGTTCCTCATCACGGACCTCAGTTGCACGGGTTGCCTCAATCTGAGCGATGTTGACTTCCTTGTTGAAGTTGGTCTTGCGAGTAGCAAGTGTAGCTTCAGCTCTAGCCTTCTCGGAGTCACGCTCGGTCTTGGCAACAGCAGTCTCGGCGTTGATCTTGGCAATCTCACGATTCTGCTCACCTTGACGTTGAGCTTCTCCGACGTTACCGAGTCTCTGAGCTTCGGAGACATCGATACGGGCTTGGTTGATGGCTCCTTCGTGAGCCTTACGGGAAAGAGACTCAAAATAACTGGAGTTTGGGGCATCTCTAAGCTCCTTCACGTTGGCGTTGTAGATCTTGAGGCCGAATTGATCGAGTTCTCCTTGGATGTTGCGGAAAATTCTGCTCTTGAATTGTTCCCTTGCAGTAAAGATCTCTTCCATCGTCATAGAACCTGTGTTTGTTAGGAATTTGTTCGGTGCAGCGTACTCTTTGGTGGGGAAAACACTTACTGACGAGTACACGAGTTTCACCTTCGATGATACCCTTGACAATGTTTTCGATATGTTGAATGTCCGAGCTGGCACCTCTGTTGTTGTCGGCTTCGGCGAGAAGCATAGCATACTTCAATAGAGCATCACCATGATCTTCCGGTGCTTGGTCAACATGGTCAACGTCTCGTGGAGGCTGACCGGCGACCGCGCCGCGCTGGTTGACATCTGGACCAACAGTGAAGACGACAGGCAACAAGAATTGCAGCTTCTCCTTGGTCATTGCCTGCAGATTCATAGCATAGTCGCGGGGTTGAATGCTGAATTTTTGGCACTGCAGTACGTTAGTAATGGCTTGCAACATTGTACAGATCGACCTACTTTTTGGAAAGGCCACACCCAAGTGGCCTTGACGATCTTGACCGTCTTGATACCCGCACCGGTGACAGCGAGGTACTCATTGGGAGAGGCAATAGTGTAAACCATTGTGAACGTATGTGTGAGTAATGGGGATGGGGATGGATATTTCGAAAGGGTATCTGAAGTTGAGGAAAGGAGGTTGCCTTAAGATTTCGAAGCGTGTCTGAAGAAGGAAGAATTCTGGAAGGTGTGTGGGCGTGGAGAAGGTTAAATACTTGTTGATGATCTTCGAAAGGAGTCAACGAACTCTACACAAGGTGTCAGCCTTGCACTAATAGCCTTGGTGTACCAGAACAGCCCCATCAGGTGATTCACTTAGACTGCACCTCTAAATGGTCTAACATACCTCGGAGTTCTTTAGAGCTTGGCGATGATCCAATGAAGCCGATTCGAGAAAGCTGCAAGGCTGATGATGAAGTAGACGTTAATTTCTCGGAATGCGGAGTCAAAATTGGAGGTAAGTTTCTGAAGTGAATAGAGAGAATGATTTCTGTGAATGCTGCCTATTTATCGAAGTTCTAGATAAATCAGAATCCTTTGTTGTAATTGTGTTTGTCACCTGTTGATACTCTAATATGTGTTCGCAAGGCTGAGCGCTGTCAGATTAGGCCGATCAATGCATGTTTATGTTTGTGCCTCGAAGTAAGGAAAAATACCGCACACTATAAAAGGTTAGCATCAAACCCATTGGGCGCACTACTAAACTTACGATGCGTGAATTCTGCATTTAGGAAGCTTCGAGTGGCAGCAGATGCCCGGCTGGCAGCCTTGTGCCAATAGCCGAGCTCCTTCCCTTGTGGCTTATATCATTTGATGTCAAGCAGTGCCTCATGAAATCTGACCACACCAAAGCATGCGATCCATCAGCAAATCATGACCGAAGACTCGCATATTCTGGCGTCATAACTTTCGCTCGAGCCCCTGCTTTCGACAAAGAACGAGGTCGAGATATCTGAGCTCCGTTGAAGTAAGGTTAGAGAGGAAGCGAGTTGCTAGCAAGTGAAGTCGGATAGCGGCACTAGCTTGTCTTGGCGAAGGATCTCCACACCCGTGACATCATTCAGCCTCTTTTCAGTGGGCTCCGCATATACTTCTAGCGTGCTTCTAGAAGCAGATGACAGCTTTAACTTCCGTTTTATCCTGGCTCAGTTCTTAAATTAGAATATCATTGGTTTTTCGAAGAAATCAAAGGCCTCAACGAGGCACACTGAACCCTGGACAAACGGCACAGCTTCCGAGCCGAGACCCCCTATCCATTCAGGCAGACAGTTTTGTACAAACACAGCCCTCGAATTCAATTCCGAGACGATCGATCCCTCGCTTCTTGGCCAGCAGCAAAAAGAGCCTCGCTAAGCTTCAGGGACCACCAATCCGTCGAGGGCCAAAGCGCGAGTGACTAGAGCAGTCCGGCGTCGACTTCGAGCAAATCCATTCACAACCAGACTTTCTAACCCATGGGACCCGAATCCTATCATACAATCACCAACAACGTCTAGAAGACCCTGAGAGTCAATCTCATAAGATTCTAGAATAGCTCTAGACGTCAAGACTGCCTTTTAGAACCTCTAGAACGGGGCTTCTTCAACGTCATATCATCCACCAACAATCACCATTGCGTCAGGTGGCAATTGCACGCCATAGCCAAGCCAGTCATTAACGCCAGAGCCGCCCGTTGCGACGAGCTTCCTCGAAACTACCTCCGTTCAACCCTATCGCCATTCTTCCACGAGTGGGAAAACAAAATGGACACCAAGTCCCCTTCCGGACTCCCAGGTTACGACACCAACTCTGATGTCGATGCACCGCCCGCATACAACGACACCATCTCCTCTTTTCCAGTCACTTCCTCCTCCTCACCTTCCAGCTACTACTCTTCTCAGATCTCATCACAACTCCAATCCCTAACCACTCAAATCTCTTCCCTCGAGACCCAGAAATCGCTCCTCGCTCACGCCCAAGACGAGAAAATCTTGGGCTGTCTCACAACACACATCCAAGTTTACCTCTCGGACTTCGCCTCCACCGGCCTCAAGAAAGGAACACTGATTCTCGTCCCGGTAGGAGGTTTGAAGAACCAGAACGCCGTTCCAATGGATTCGGATTATGACTTTGGCAACCATGAGGAGTATGATAGACTGGTCCGCGTAAGAAGCAAAAGTGATGATGGCATCGATGAGGGTAGTTGGTTTTGGGAGGACGAGGCGATGACGAATCGATTAGTTGGAATTCTGAGACCGAAGCCGGATTTGAAAAATAGAGAGTTGTCCCCTAGGAAGGAGGCGTTGAAGAAGGAGGAATCGAGGGGCTTCTGGGGACGTAAGAAGAGTGCTTCGAAGCCACTGTTGATTGAGGAGAGGAGGGATGGGGAGAGCGCAGGTGACCGAGAGAAGGAGAATGGCGATCGAGTTGTTTTTGATCTTAAGGCCGAAGAGGTCTGCTTTCGTTCTGAGAATGAGTTCGGGATCTATGAGAGTGAGAGCGGGTGGGGAATTGTGTTGCACTTGCGGGTTGTGTTAGCGAGAAGATAACTTAATGGGAGTAGCAAGACGAGCATTCTTTGTGAATATTGTATATTTTTTGGACTTCCTGTCTCGAAAACGTTCACACTGGCGATTTGAGACTGCATTTTACTGATTCAGTATACCGAAAACGCATGACCTGGCCCCGAATATTGGCGGAGATGTAGAACAGAACCGCGAACGCCTGGAAGTGAACAGGGTTTCCTTCCAAAGCCACTTCTCACGGTACATACATGAGTGGATGCTTTCGAAAGCTTCCCAGCCAAATGATCAAATATGGTAAACATTGCTCTGTAACTTCGTTTGCTTCATTCAAAGCATTGTATCCTGCATGACCTTGAATCATGCCTGACTAGAAATCAAGCTTGACTTGGAAGGTGGCAGGTGTGGAGAAATAGTGTCTGCAGTCAAGAAGAGCCATCAAACCGGACCTGAACATCGTCAGCGTAGCAATAATTGTGCGTGCAGGCTTCGATATTTTCAGGGGTCCGTAAGTTTGGAGACATTGGCGTTGATTTGCACTAGACCATATTGGGACTAGCAGCTTGTGGCCGAAGCTCCCATGCATCAACGACGAATGAGGCTGTGATGGAGAAGCAAGGCTCCAGAATTCGCGATTCTCACTCTCCAAAGTGCTATGAATCTTGAAAGTTGTTGACATGGCTCTAACTTCGGTATGTAAACTACCTCTTGGAAATCTGCGAAGGAAACCTGCTAAGAAAGACAGTGGAAAACGTTCGATTTCTTCGAAGTCAGCCAAGTCAAGCCCCCCGACGACGAGAGCAAGTCCTTCTTCGAGAACAACGAAATCAGCTGTGTATGCTCTGGATCCGATAGTCTATTCCTAGGAAGCCATGATGGCTTTGTGCGGATCCTCTCGCCGACTTTCAAGGTGCTACGGACCTTTCAAGCACACGATACGGGCTCGATAACACACATGAAGCAAGTTGAGGGGACGTCGTTACTGGTTACAATTTCTGTACGTGATATTGGCTGCGCCTTTGGATTGCTTCTGATCTGGAACAGGAAGATATATCGAACGAACCGATTCTGAAGGTCTGGGCGCTGGATAAACCTGTGAAGAAGACAGGGTTACCCACATGTCAATCGACGTTAAGTATACAGAATGGGCGGAAGCCATTCCCAGTACGTTACCAACATTTGGCAGGAGTAGGGTCATCACTGAATTGGTATACAGATATCTGCCTTCACAGCACTCGATGACCTCTCTCAATTAGCCATTGGGTTTGCTAACGGCTCTGTTACCGTCGTACGAGGAGACTTAGTTCACGATCGGGGCGCAAAACAAAGGACGGTACACGAATCAGAAGAACCTGTCACTGGTGTCGAATTCCGAGAAGAATCACGACTCACTACACTCTACGTCTCGACTACCTCACGAATAGTGAAGCTCGTTATTGCAGGTCGTGGCCAAGGTCAGGCAGCACGAGCGGTGGAGGATTCGGGATGTGCCGTTGGATGTATGACCCTCGATAAAAGGACTGGAGATATTGTCGTGGTCCGAGATGATGCCATATACTACTATGGTGTGGATGGACGAGGTCCGTGTTATGCATATGATGGGCCGAAGAGCTTGGTAGCTATTTATGAAGACTATATGGCTCTTGTTTCTCCTCCCTCATCCTCTACCCCCGCGAAGACGAATACTTTACGACGATTTGGGGGTGTTCAAGCCGATGAGCTATTCAATACATCAACCTTCACCCTACTTGACACGGGATTGAAGTTTGTTGCGCATTCGGAGTCTCTTGTCTCTCAAGTCAAGACACTATTCATGATCTGGGGCGATCTCTTCACTCTCACCCAAGATGGCAAGGTAAGTTCGGCTGAAAAATATGGCTAATTTTAGACTGACTTCAACACTAGATATACCGGTACCACGAAAAGTCTCTTCAACAAAGGTTGGAGATTCTATACCAGAGAAATCTTTTTGTCACCGCCATCAATCTGGCACAGAAGTCTGGAATGGATTCGACAGGACAGAACGTGATATTCCGGAAATATGGTGACTTCCTCTACCAGAAAGCCGATTATGATGGTGCTATGCAGCAGTATTTGAAAGCTATCGGCAACACTGAGCCATCGCAAGTAATCCGAAAGGTAAATCATGTCCTTATTGTTCAAAATATCCTACTGACATGCTTAGTTTCTTGACACTCAAAGGATACACAATCTGATTGAGTATCTTGAGGAACTACATGAACATCATAAAGCAACAGCAGACCATACTACACTACTCCTGAACTGCTATGCAAAACTGAAAGACATTGACAAGCTTGAGAAGTTCATCAAGTCGCCCGGAGATCTGAAATTTGATCTAGATACTGCCATCTCGATGTGCAGGCAAGGTGGCTACTATGAACAAGCTGCATATTTGGCCACGAAGCACGGAGAGCACGAACTTGTGGTGGATATTTTAATTGAAGATTCCAAGAAGTATGCCGATGCTCTAGACTTCATCAGTCGCTTAGAGCCGGACGCTGTAAGCAGAATTTAAGACTTTAAATCAGTCATTTGAAAGCTAATATTGAAATAGGCCTACCCCAATTTGATGAAATACGCGAGAGTCTTGCTAGAGCACTGTCCGGATGAAACAACCCAGCTATTTATCGACTACTACACAGGCCACTTCCAACCGAGGATCGATGTAGTTATCCCAAATGTTATAGCACAACAGCCAGGTTACGCTGCGGGAGCTGTGAACGCAGTCCAGAACCTTAAAGACCTACTCCCGCTGCCCTATATGAGCACATCTGCTGTTGTATCACCCCCTGCCGATGGCAATATTGTTGGCACAATAAGTGACAACAAATTGGTCGCGAATCCGGACCAAATACCTAGTTCAGAGTACACACCACCCCAACCTAGGACCGCATTTTCTTCATTCGTTGATCACCCAGATGAGTTCATAGTGTTCTTAGAGGCTTGCTTGAAGGAGAAAGACCTCAAAGAGCGAGACAAGATTGATCTCTACACAACACTTTTCGAGATGTACTTGCATAAGTCGAATGAGAAGAAGGGCGCCAACAGAGAGGAATGGGAAGCCAAGGCCAAGAAGTTGATTGAAGGCAAAGATATCCCGATCGACACTTCCAATGTCCTGTTGCTGTCTCATCTTTCGAACTTCCGCGATGGTACCATTCTTGTTCGGGAACAAGCTGGCCTTCGTTTTGACATTTTCCGTTCTTATACCTCTGCGAAAGACACCCGTGGCGCCATCAAGGCGTTGAAGAAGTATGGTCCAGAAGAGCCGCAGCTTTATCCTGCTGCATTGGCATATTTCACTTCCGACCCGCGCATCCTTGAGGAAGCTGGAGACGAACTTGATGCGGTTCTCCAGAAAATTGACGAAGACGGGCTCATGGCGCCTCTGCAGGTCATCCAGACGCTCAGTACGAATGCCGTTGCTACAATGGGCATGGTGAAGACCTATCTTCAACAGACCATCGAGCGAGAACGCAAAGAGATCGCATCAAATCGCCGACTCATCACCTCATACCGGAACGAGACTATCGACAAGCGCCAAGAAATGGCAGACCTATCCAACAAGGCACAAACATTCAACAATACCAGGTGTGCTTTCTGTGGCTCACCACTTACTCTACCGACGGTCCATTTCCTCTGCAAGCACAGTTTCCATCAGACTTGCCTGAACATGGAGGTCAATGAAGATGGAAATGTGGAAGGTACTTGTCCAAACTGCAGGAAGGACAATGATACCATTCGAGCCATCCGGAGGGCACAGGAGGATAGCGCTGATAGGCATGATATTTTCTTAGACGAACTATCGAGGAGTGGAGATAAATTCGGGACGATCAGCGAGTGGTATGGAAGAGGAGTCATGCAAGTTGACAATCTGAGACCTCAGACTTGAAGAATGGATGGTGAGAAATGAGAATGGATGCAAGTCTGAGGGTGGAATGGTTGGAGGTATGTAATTCATAATAGTGTTCATGCTCACAATATCCCAAAACCTATTCTTCTTGTCTTTGTCGTGTCCTGCAATCTTGGTTGTTGGTGGCGATATTACGCATTTCGCTTGAAAAGGAGATCCCAGTAAAAGACTACCGGGTTGTTCGGACCCACTCATCACTATCCAACCATTTCTACATTATTACACATCTTTTCGCCTCTTCTGTTACCTGTATGGCCTAAAGTTTGTGTTTTGTTGCACGTCTTACTTATCAGCCACCTTCGTCACATCGAAATTTAGTGGCGGGCGCTTCGAGTTCGGGTTCCATTGTCCTGGGTCGATTCTCGCTTGAGTTTTCTCGTTGTCCCTTGTTTGGTGGGACATTGTGCTCTGTTATGCCGCTTCCCCTCTCTTTCGAGTGGTAAATTACCCTTCTTTTTGTATGGCTGCAATGGGTAGCGAAGGGTCGTCGAGTTTGATTTGCAGACCTCCTTCGATGGTCGTCACGTGACCATGTTTTTAATTTAGAGTTTCTTGATTCGTGGGCATTTAGCAGTCGAGGGTCTTCAGCAGAGCGTGGACACGATCTGGATGTGACTTTTCTCTGCTGTGAATGACTGGACAGACTGGGCCCCTGCCTTCTACGACTTGCAGCTTCCATTTTGATCACGACGGGAACTAGTTACCAATCCCGGAAATATACATTCCTAATCTCCTTGCAGTATAGCTTATGCCTTTCAAGATACAGTGAAGTTAGGATTTGGACCGAATGAGAAGAGTGATATTTAAAGTGCGCTGCATAAATATGCTCAGAATCTGTCCACCATATCATGACCAACTCAAACTTCAACATTTGCCGAACGTTATAGCAGCCCAACAACCATCAGTCCACCAAGTACAGTCACGCTTCTCACAAGTTAGAACGACAATAATACCTATTTATCAGTCACTCTCTTAACAAATTTCAACATGGACGCCGTCGAACAATTCCTCCTCGACTTCCAAGCGGAGAAATTTGGGGGCGAGCTCTTCGAACCAAACCTCGTCGCATCATCAGGCATGAACGTCGGCGAAATCCTTGCAATACCAGGCGCTCAATACGTCAAAACGCTCACCTACGATGGACATTCAACGTTGCAGCTTATTCACATCTCCGTATCCGCCCTCATGAGCTTTCTACTGATCCTGCTCTTCCTATATCTTCAAGTACACGCACGATTTGTCGAGAACAGAGAAGTTGACCCGGTTTACCAGGCAATTTGTGTCTTTAAAGCGATTGCAGTGTTCTCAGGTATTGGAAGGCTACTCATGCTTTATGCGCAGCGGTGGTCCAAGAGTGGGTCTTTGATTGAGACTATCAAGACGGGTTTCTGGCATTGGGAAGAGGAGCTAGTCTTTTTAATAGTGCTCGCAACTGTGCTGATTTTTTATATTGTCGATAAATTGGATGTCGTCCAAGGCCCACCGGGGTTTCTAGAAGAGGAGGGAAGATTATAAAGACGATAAGGAAATAGGACGAGAGGATTGGGGAATGTTGGGGGAACGCAAGTAAGAAACCACCCAAAGAGAACAAACATGTATAAGGTGAGGCAGCCAAGGAATTGATGTTATCTGCTTACTTGGATATCTTTGTCAGAAACCCACAACTAACGCAATCACGACTTACTGTCCCTTCAACCTCTCCAATTCCTTCAATCTCTCCGCCTCCTGCCTCTTTATACGATTTGACACCCATTCCCTCCGTGGTCCCGTGATCTTCCATCCTTTCAATCCCTCAGACATCCCTAAATCCTTGAGCGTCTTCAGCTCTACCAGACTATATTCGCTTGGATCCTCTCTATCGAAGTTGAATGGCTCTTTCAGACTGACAGGTGGGTTGGTGATGATTCTCGGTATCCTCAAGAGGTTCTTGGAGGCTGAGTGTAGCATCAAGGGATGAAGGAGGAACACGTCTCCGACTTCGCCTGTGGCTTCATGGAAGCTTTCATCTCGTGTTTTGGATGGGTCCCATGCTATTTGAGACCAGAAATCTCGACCTTGATGACCCAGGATCTCGGAGTTAGCATTCTTATTTCAAGCACTTCAAAAAGGGCAAGAGGGGAGAATGTTCCAGGAGTCTCGGGACATTCAAGACTCTCGAAACACTGAGGAAAGGAGAAGATGGCACCGAGAAGGTGGGTTTACCTTCATATCTCGAGTGCGTAGGATCGTTGACGGATCTCATCCATGGGGTCGTGCCTTCAGGGTGGTCATACTCGGCATTTGTCAGATACAAGCCCAAAAGAAGGAGTGAACAGAAATACCAAATGTTTAGCAATGTATTTTATGCCGTCACCACAAATTGCCGTAGCGCCCCCTTTATGTACGATATCGCTCCAAAGCGGAATGACAAGCAGAGCTTGCTCGGGACTATCAAGAAAATGTACGAAGAAATCTCCATCGTTATGCCAATTGTCCAAGGCTACCGGAGTCAGCAAAGCCTTTCTCGATGTCCCAGCAGAGCTGGAACACCGAAGTAGGAGAAGTTCACGAGATATTACCTACATCTCAAATTCAACTCCTGCTCCCCACTATACCCCTCCCTCCCCAAATTCACAATGAACCCATCGCTCCAACCACGGAACCCCGGCTTTTCCGAAATCCTATCCACACCACCAAGCAACTGTCCCATCGCACTCCAAGCCTTGGGACTAAACTCCGAAACAGAAACGTGATAATGCCACGGCATGTTCGTCTTCTCCGTCGTCCATGTCGATTTATCGGTAGGAGACATGCCTAGTCTCGTCCACATGCCCTCTGTAAACTTTGCAGCGGCTTCACGAGTGAAGCATTGTGGGATCTTAACATAGCCGTGTTCGAGGAAATGGGCTTTTTGCTCTTCGCTCAAGATGTATTCTTCGGAGATGCTGCCCATTTGGGAATTGTAGAGACTGGATGAAATGACGGAAAAATGGTTCGTATGGAAAGAAGAAAGTCAGAGAAACGGGAAGGAGAATCATCACTTGACGAGGTGACTGCTTTCTTTTTATGCGAGAAAGGGTGGTGTATTGAAGATCGACACGCTTCTTGGCCGCCTTTTTGTAAGCGCATCGTCTGATAGGAGAGAGCTTCGACATTAGCCGGCGGGGCGAGGCGGGGGAACTGGCATTTTTCCGTGCCGGTGGTACAGTACACGAGAATTGAAGAGAGATCTCGATGTGCGTAGCTCCCGATGTCCAAAAAAGTGACACACCAATGTCCTATGAAATGAAGGAGATTGATTCGAAAATTTTGAGAATTCAACTCTGGGCTGATCTCAACACGTCCGGTTCGGAGACTCGCTAGAGAAATAACAAAAAGCTCACTTCGAAAGTCCCTACAATTCTGGGACATTCTCCTCTAGATGCCAGCTTTTGGTATGTGGCTCTTTCTCGACAACGCGAGCGTGGCATGGCTTGGAAGTGGTCTTATCAAGGGAAGCTGCTTTTGTGGGACAGGGTAATTCAAGAGAAGCCAAAAAGAACTTGGCAATGCAAAATGTGATATTTTCACGGTCTAAACTAGCTGTGCAAAGAAACTAATCATTCATATAAACGCTCAAGATGCAGATACAGATGCCAACGTGGTTTCACTCTTGCTTGCTGCTGAGTCCCGAGGTCGATCCCAAGTCCGAATATGTCCTTTGATTTGTTAGCTTTATTTTGACGATGTTAAAGATTGTAGTTCTTACCACTCTTGCAACTCGTGATGATTGACTCTTCTGTGAAGTCCAACCAGCACAATGGATCTGGGTCTACCACTTTGGACTGTGAAATATTAGTATAGTTGAGAAGATCATGGAGATGAGGAGGCTCACCATCACGGGCGGAAGCATCGCAGTCGTGGCCCTGGGCTCCACCGGATGCTCAATGGTATGCTCTTCATCGCCCTCAGCAGAAGCGCTCGAATTCGATCTTAGTCTCGTTGAAGTCTGCGTTTCAGCTCTTTGCAGCGGATTTGCAAAGCGTGAAGAGATACTCCCCCTTTGCCGTACGGAGGACTATCTCACTGTCAGTCGCGAACTTCAATCCGATCGTGGAAACTCACAGCTTTCGGCCGATGTAGCATTCCGACGCTGAAATCCCACAACAGTAGCCGACAGTCTTCACCGACACTACCAAAGCGATAGTTCTTGTCATCACAGCGCCATGGGTCGAAAGCAACTGCTGTTACCCAGGATTGATGACCCTGGCAGCGTGCAACAATGGTAGCCTCGGTCATCGACCAGATAGATACAAGGTCATCTTGACCACCTGTGAGAACATACTTTCCATCCGGAGACCAGCAGACGCAGATAAAGCCTCCATAGTAGCTGGCGTAGAGGTCAAGAAGTCTGCTGTTGTCAGCTTGTCGCTTGAATATTCGCCAGATTGCCACTTACTGCTCCTTCAGGTAGTCAATGATACGAAGTGTACCATCCTCAGAGACCACAGCTAGATGCCTGTTATCCGGAGAGAATGCAAATGCATTGATGCGCTGGTTGGAGAGTTTCCAGAAAGAGACCGGGTTGAATTTCTGATTCTTGGAGTGCACAGATTTATCGACATGAAGCTTCGCTGCATGTTCGCCATAACCGTTACTGTTGCCATTCTCTGAGTTGCCATTCGTCTGAGTGCCATTTTCTTCAGGTAGGAAAGCTGAATCGTCTTTCTCCTTGTCATATACAACGAGTGAGCCGTCCATGTGTGCAGCCAAGAATAAGTTCTCGGAGCCGGGTATCCAACGAATTTCGGAGACTGGAGTGGCGTTTATGATGCCCTAGCTTCATGTTAGCATTACGAACATTCAACCTGCGCCGAGTAGATCGTACATTCTTATTCAATCTTGTATATTTCTGAGATATTGGCTCAAACCATATTATTTCACCTGTCGAGAAGCCCATAATCAGATCAATGTGATTCTGGCTCTTGGTTACTTGGTTAATATCATGACAGAGACAGTGTCCCTTTGTGAAAAGAATCTTCGTGAGATGGTCCGCCTAATTCACTCTCAGCTACTGGCTCATAAATAAGTCCCGGCATTGTTGTTTTATACCTTTTGAGGAGACGATAAGTCAATCCATTGGAATGCTCGATTGATGTTCGCAAATGCAAAGTAGCCATCTGCCGGACGGTCTACTAATCGCTTCGCCATATTTTCGTGAACTATGCATCGGGATATGAACGAAGAGTTGCTCTTAGCAATGTTGTTCTTCGGTTTCCTCCGCTTGCCTACGTCTTTGCCTGTAGCTGACAGCATTGAGTTGCCTTCACCGAAGGCTGGAGCAGATCCTATCGACAACGTAGCTCTCGCGCTACCAGTGATCGACGTTCCTCCTCCATCACTACTTCCAGGAACTACATCCGCAGAATCTCGTCCTTCGCTGGGATGTTCTTGTATGCTACTTTGAAGGCCTCCTGATCTTGTGCTCCTGTTCGTATCGACTTTGTATAGCAATGGCGCCGAGCTCCGCGAGCTGAAGGACAATAGCGATATCTTGGTTCCAGCTGTCGCTGGTTGCGGAGTCGTCGCAAGAGGATTCGGATTTATAATTGGAGCTTCTGAGGGATGAGGCGGCGGCGTCGCAAGGTGTAAGTCTTCCTTGAGAAGGTAGGTTCCTAGCATTGCGGTCAACACCGAACTCGAGCCGCTGATACAGCTGGGCAGCCATACCTTCACCCACCACCAACTGATACTCGGGCCCCGTTGGATGGGTTAGGATATTGTTTGTCTCGATCATGGGCGCAGCTTGTCCATTCGCAACGGCCAGGTTGTAAGCTGCCTGTGAGGGATATCGCGGCGGAGGCGGGAGCTATATCTTATCATCAGAGACATTGTGGTTCGCAGGATGGAGCGCTGTAAAGGGTGACAGGTAAGGAGAAGGACTTAACCTACGACAAACATGGCTGTGGCGGGGTCTGCTAAGTGCAGACAAGACTTAATGGTATAGCTATAGCCAAAACTTATCACTCAAATGATTCAAACCGTCTTGCGTGTACCAGCAACGAGAAATTGGCAGCAATTGAGAGGCCTGCAGGTACGAAAGTGTGGGGTAACGTTATGCCTGTAGCTTTCGCAAGCTCGTGGAGGCGAGGATGATGCGGTCGTGAAGCGACAGACAATATTTTGGAATGGATATTTAAATATTGCAATTATATCTTCAATAGCAGAGAAGCAAGAACGATTGCAAAGGAGTGAAGTCTAGACAATGGGATGCGATCGTCGTTGGATGGTATGGCGCATACCCTAGTGCGGAGACGATATTTAGGCTCTCGGTCCAGCAGACCGAGCAAACCCGAATGTGTGGGCAACGAACTAACCTCACAGTATCATCAGACGACTCAAGCGCGGCTCTTAAGATTCAATAAGCGCCTAGCTTTGGAGCTCTGTTCGGCCGAGAACCCTACGACAGGACATAAATTGTTCTCGTGTGACTCTCTGCTTGTCCCAGTGATGGAAGGTCGTTGACAGGGATCAAAGGTTGGAACCCAGCGTGATGGCTACAGGTATGCTCGGCCCTCTCTTCCGGATAGCTATCATTGCAGTGACTTACTTGCTTTAGTTCGAATATGCGTCTGCGGAGACGAAGGGACCGGGAAATCGAGCCTCATTACATCTTTAGTAAAAGATGTTTATGTGAAAAATAGGATACAATCAGTTCTTCCTCAAATTACAATTCCGCCTACGATTGGGACACCTGAGAATGTCACGACCACGATCGTCGATACTTCAGCCCTACCCCAAGAACGAAATACCCTACGAAAGGAGATACGCAAGTCGAATGTTATACTGCTGGTCTACTCAGACCACTACAGCTATGAGCGGGTGGCACTGTTCTGGATGCCATACTTTCGCTCCCTTGGAGTCAATGTACCGGTAGTCCTATGTGCCAACAAGTCCGACTTGACCACGAATGGAAATACGACACAAGTCGTGGAGGAGGAAATGTTGCCGGTCATGGCAGAATTCAAGGAGATAGACTCTTGCATACGGACTAGCGCAAGAGAACACCATAATGTTAATGAGGTCTTCTTTCTTTGCCAGAAAGCAGTCACCCATCCGATAGCGCCTCTGTTCGACTCGAAGGAGGGAAATTTGAAGCCAGCAGCAGTAGCTGCTTTGAAGCGGATATTCTATTTGTGCGATAAGGATCAGGACGGGTACTTGAATGACAAAGAGATGCACGATTTTCAGGCGAAATGTTTTGAGAAGCCATTGTCTCTGGAGGATTTGGACAATATCAAATTGTCAATAAGCAAGGCTTCACCAAAGTCTGATATCAACAAGGGCATTGATCAGAGAGGATTCATACATTTGAACAAGATCTTTGCAGAGAAAGGAAGACATGAGACCATATGGATTATCTTACGGCAATTTCATTACACAGACAGTTTGAGCTTGAAAGATAGCTTCCTACACCCTAAATTCGAGATACCGGAGTACTCTTCTGCTGAGCTAAGTCCTGCTGGGTACAGGTTCTTCGTTGACCTGTTCCTTCTATTCGACAAGGACAATGATGGTGGTCTGAACGATTCAGAGCTGGACGCACTTTTTGCACCAACTCCAGGCCTGCCATCCTCATGGCTCGAGACCTCGTTTCCTTCTTCGACGGTCCAAAACGAAGCTGGGCATATCACGCTTCAAGGATGGCTTGCTCAATGGTCGATGACCACATTCACATCACCGAGTACAACTCTCTCGTACCTCGCATACCTCGGCTTTGAGCCTGCAACCGGACCTCGAACCGCCACAACAGCTGCTCTAAAGATCACGAAGCCAAGGAAGAGGCGGCGGCGTCCAGGACGAGTGGAGCGGAATGTGGTCCTATGCTATGTTATCGGGGCTCCTTCTTCAGGAAAATCGTCGCTATTGGACGCATTTCTCAATCGACCATTCGATTCGTTATACCGGCCAACAATCAAGCCTCGAACAGCAGTCAACAGTGTCGAGCTCCAAGGTGGCAAACAATGCTATCTCATCTTGGAAGAGCTTGGAGAGCTAGAACCAGCCATTCTTGAAAACCGGGCGAAACTCGATGCATGTGACCTAGTTTGCTACACCTACGACTCCTCAGATCCAGACTCATTCTCACACATCGTCTTATTGAGAGAAAAGTACCCTCAACTAGATGAGCTACCAGCTATCTACACGGCCCTAAAAGCAGATCAAGACAAGACCACACAGCGATCTGAGATGCAGCCAGACGAATACACCTTGAGCCTGAACATGAATGCACCATTACATGTTAGCGTCACATGGAACAGCATCTCTGAGCTATTCATCACCTTAGCTGAAGCTGCTACGAATCCGAGTTTGGCGTTCCCGAAGAGTGAGGAAGAGGCGCCGGATAGGACGGGTATGTATATTGCGGCTGGTGCTACGGCGGCTGCGTTGGTGGCTGCTGTGATGGTTTGGAGACGAGTGTCGAACTCTAATTGAGGCGTGAGGTTATCAAGCAGGACAGGAATTGGTGCGACATTTATGCGGTTGTAATTTGATGATACCCACCCTTCTCAATGTCTTAGCGTTAGTAATTGATACATAATAATCATCTTCGATTTCACAAATACTTCGGAAATACAATGTACTTGTAAGATTACGATGAACTGTTATTCGTTAGATTCTGAGCTACAGTACTGGCAGTGTAAGTCGCAAAACGTGCTGACTGAGAACATGCCTGCCAAAGTTCAAGGTCGCCTCACCTCTTTCCGAAGTTTATATTGGGCAAAGATGGACAAGAGTTGGTTGTTTGAACGAGGAGCAATGGTAATTTCTCACGTCTATGTGTGTTGTTGACGAAGACACTAGTGCTGGGCAAAATTCTAGAGTTTTGACGCATGGTGCTTCTCTCCTCTCAATGAGTCACTATACGTGTTTTTGTTACGAAAAACAATGGTTCAATTCAAGTACCATCTAAGGCAAGGGGTGTGTATAAGTTAATTGTAAGATGCTTTTGCTTATGTGCCGTCAAGAGACAGCTTCGTCGTAGTGACTATTTTGATGCCCGCTAACAAGATCTGAGATCTTCCCATGGCATCTGCCTCCCTTTATGTTATTAACCTCTACCAAAAGCCAATTTGATTTTGAAAGAACCCTGAGATAAGGTTCGTAGGGATCCTGGAAAAATCCTAAGCAGGGAACAGTCGCGGAAGATCATGTGTTCGAAGTGCCCACCCCAGATCGAGAAGTTGTACCTCACAAGGAGTCCGATGCGAAGTTGATCGAGGGAATCGTCGGACTTCATCACCTAGAAAGCAGTTTGCATCGGATTCCCAGACCAGCCAGTCAACCATGAGAGTTCGGATTGGGTCTGTTGATGTAGTATTCTCCCAGACATAGGGAAAACTTGCCAGCGGAAGATTGTTCCTCTTCACAACAGCAGACAGCCTTTGGCAAGCCTTAGCAGCACAGACGCGCAAAGCCCATCATCACTCAGAATCCCTCTCAACCTCTCGCGCGGACCACGTCAACTGTTAGGTAGTCATGCCTTCCAAGCCATCAAAGATGTAAGCAAAATCAGCGTGTTCAATTTGTTCCAAATCTCATCCCAAGAAATGCTTGTAGTGGATACCTTCACTTTCATTTTGCAATTTTTACTTCAAATTTGGTGGGCAAGCATGGTTAACTCGGAGTAGAAAGCTCGGCTACGATATCGTTCATATTAAAGTCGGAGAGGAGCAGAAAGACTTCGCCATCCACAAAGATCTCATCTGCCACTATTCGCCGTACTTCAGGTCCGCGTTCAATTCTCGATTCAAGGAAGCCGAAACCGGTGTCATGGTGCTCAAGGAGACCGAATCACACATATTCGAAATCTTCTATCAATGGCTCTATTCTCAAGTGTTGTGAGACAAGACTGCCGACCAGGATGAATGGCCAGATACGGACGATTTGATGAAGCTATACGTGTTTGCAGACATGACGAGAGTGATTCCACTAAAGAATCAGGTTATGGACGCCGTTCATGCACTCAACGATGTCATGGGAGGGATCTCGTAGTTGGGAAGATGGAGTAGACTTTGACGCGTCGAGACTACACCTGGTTTGAATTTTGGTTGGCTGATATTGATTGTTGATCCAACGTGCTTGAAGGATTGTCGAAGAGGATCTTGAGGAGGTGGGTAGATACGGTAGCGAACAGGAAAGACTCGATTTCGCGATTGTGATGCAGTGAATGATGGTGACGAGTGACGAGCTCAACTTTAAAATCTACTACCCAAATCTAGACAGCTAATTGTCATGTGAAACCCTTCGAAAAATAGACTCGATGTGACCCCTCTAGTCGCATAAGTTCATTTGGAGGCATCTGGAGATAAATCTGGTCGAGAGCAACGGGAGGTATACTCGGCAAGCTCTGAGCACCACTGGAAGCCCACAGAAAAGGAGCTCAATGTGACAATTGACAGACTCAGACTCCTTCCAGTAGATGCAACCCTGTTTTGGAATGAAGCGATGTGCTAGAGAGGGATATAGAGAAGGCTCCAAATCTAGGCAAGATTTGTCTGAAGGCTGGACATAACTTAGAACGAGCTTCAAACATGTATATGGCATGTCATGCTTCTCTATCACTTTCTTGTCTCTTGATTCGAGAGCTCCGATGTCCCTCACATGTGGGTGCTTTGAAAATGCTCCTTTTAGGGTGGATATTTCCCGTGGCCAAAAATTTCAATTTGGGGAGCTTTGAGTTCTTCATTTCCAGCATTGCAGTAATGTCACCGCGTCTTGAACAGAGTCTGATATTGACATCGACACACACACCTTCAAGGGCAATGATGCAAGTAAAGAAGAAAAGGGGTTGTCATCGCGGAGCCGGGATTAAAGAAGAAGCGGCGATCTCACTAGCGCGGCTAGCGAGCCAATAGAACAGCTAGGCTCAACATGCGGCTAAGCCCGTTTGTAAACCTTGAGGAAGTCGCGATTTGGCTCACAAAAGCTCAAGACGAAGAAGAAACAACTTCCCCATCCGACTCTTTTTTCCCAGACCCCCATCTCTTCCCTGTTTTGTGCGCATAAAACATTCGCAGCTGAAACCACTTCCACAACCTCTACAACACCTTTCTAACGTCATGGCTGTAAGTTTTCTCCTCGATCTATCAACAGCTCCTGCACCTTTCTTTCAAGCCTCGATATCCATCGCAGCTAGCATGGAGGCATCATTTAGCAGATGCTTGAGCTATCTGCTAGACCTCCACACCTCAGAGGACCTCGAAACTGACTGCAAAATTCACAGCAACGCCCTCACTACAATCAAGGATACCTTCCAAACGGCGCCGCAGGAGGACACACTGGACTGCCACCCGGAGCTGCACCTCTACTTCCTAATAACGGCCGTATCATTCAGACTGGAGGGGTAAGAGTACTGTGTGTTGCGGATGTTCGAGGTAAATTAGGAGAGCAGCGCCTGTCCGCAGCCTGCGCTGACAGGTACCAGGAAATCTCAGATCTTTGAACGATCTTGCAAAGCAAGCACGCGCCGATCATATCATTCATACTGGGGACTTTGGTTTCTACGATGGCACGTCCTTAGATCGAATTGCGGAGAAGTGAGAGAGCTCCTGCTTCCCATTTCGCCACGTGCTAACGTGAATTTCCAGGACCCTCAAGCACGTTGCTCAATACTCACCTTTGATCTCAGAACCAGTGAAGAAGGCGATTGGAGCACCTGGAGCGCCGGTGAAGCAGCGATTCAATGCGAGCGACCTTCCTCTTTCCGAACTCCCTCAGTTTCTCGACGGCAGCCTTAAACTCGATGTGCCGGTATACACGGTTTGGGGCGCGTGTGAAGATGTGCGTGTGCTAGAGAAGTTCAGATCCGGCGAATACAAGGTCACAAATCTCCATATCATCGATGAGGCGCGTTCGATGCTACTGGAAATTGGAGGTGTAAAGCTGAGGCTGTTAGGTCTAGGCGGAGCTGTTGTTATGCACAAGCTATTCGATAACGGTGAAGGACGAACAACCATTGCAGGCGGCCAAGGCACGATGTGGACGACGTTGTTACAGATGGGCGAGTTGGTAGACACTGCTAACCGTGTTTACGACCCTACCGAGACACGTATATTCATCACACACGCTTCACCAGCTCGTGAGGGTATCCTCAACCAGCTTTCTGTCACTCTAAAATCCGACTTCTCGATATCTGCAGGCCTGCATTTCCGTTATGGTAGCTCCTACAACGAGTTCAGTGTCAATCCTACCTTGGACCACTACCGCGGAAAGCTTGCTGCCTCGAAGGCATCATTCAACGATGTTTGGGAAACCGTGAAGGGAGAGGTGCAACCAGCCATTTCGCAGAACGAGGCACAACAAAACTTGTTGCACAACGCGCTGGACATAGTCGACAAGATGCCAAGCACCGCTCTTGGTGGCAATCCTTTTGGTGGCCCTGTTGGTGGTGCTAATGCGGCAGGTGTTGGGCAGGTCGATGAGAGTGCATTCAAGAACATGTGGAACTTCAATCTGGCGGACGCTGCTTTCGGTTGGCTGGTATTGGAGGTTCAAGACGGCAGAATTGGGACGGAGATGAGAGCTCAAGGATTCAACTTTGCACACCGAGGCGCAAAGCAACACCCAGCTCATGTCAACCAGCAAGCCGCCGCACAAGCTCCATCGACTGGATCTGGTACACCTGGATCGAGCCACGCCCTTGTCGCTTCTGCTCCACCAACAGGTCCGGCACGATCACCTTCTGGGCAACCTGGTCAGCAGCCTTTCAATCAGAGCCAGCAACAGCGTCCTCCACAACAGGCACCAAGAGGTCCAGCTGTGCCAGATGTGAAGTCAGAATCGCCAGCACCAAAGCCAGCAACTCCTCAACCCCAGACCCAAGTCAACCTTCCAGGACCCACCGACAAGAAGGAAAATGAGAAGATATCGACCCCTGCGGCTACAAATGGCACGTCAAATGGAGACGCCGCATCGCCAGTCACGAAGACACAGTCCTCGGAGCCTATCATTGGTCTCTTTATTATGAATGTGACCTCCGATGAGGCCGTGAGAGAGCTGTTTAAGGACGAGGATAAGGAGAAGATTCTCAAGATAGAGAAGTGGGGTCAATCGAATAAGGTTGCCCATTTCAAGACGATAGAGGAGCGAGATGCAGTTCTGGCAAGCTTACCAGAGGACGTGAAATCCCGAGCTGGCGAAGACAGAAGCCGTCCACTTGTCAAGATTTTCCAGCCAAGAGAGAGCAAGTCCTTTGGCGGTAATCGTGGTGGAGCAGGTAATTGGGGCAGCAGCAGAGGCGGAAACAGCTCGAGCACTCCTCAAGGCGGATACCGCAGCGGAGGTGCAAGCGACAGCGAAGGCGGGCGTGGAGGCCGTGGCGGACGTGGCGCACCAAGAGGAGCACGAGGTGGAGAGAGAGGCCGTGGACGTGGACGAGGCTTCAAGAGCGGCGAATCATCATCGCCAGCTCCATCCAACGCGACACCTGCTACCGGCGACTCTTAATCTCCTCGTTTACGATATTCCCTTGCTTTCCACCAAAAGTCCGCATTCTAGTACATCTTCTTAATGGTCACTTTACGTGATCTGAAGACATCATTGGCCGTTCAGTTTTTCGGCTTTTCCAATAGGTATCAGTGATCTGGGAACGGAGGCGGAGTTAAATCAGCTTATGCTTCTCTATTTGGGGAGCGATGATAGCTTTTTATTCTGTGTACTTTGGCCCCCATTATTGCAGCATTGATTGCCTCAAATAGCGTTGCGTGTATTCTAGTTGCGCCAGAAGACAGGGACGTTGGCTGGTGAAGGTGTTTGATCAGCATAGAAAAATACTACAAATCCTTTGTATCATATACATGATGCCTACATGTGACCTTGGCATGCTTCAGAGCAGAGTCTATACTACAATATGGTACAGTAAATTGCAGATCTAAGCCTTCTCAACAGGCTTGATTCCCTTATGAATAGCAGCAATCCCACCCGTCAGATCTTCCCATCCCTTTCCTGGAACCACAAACCCAGCATCCTTAATCATATCCCTAAACTCCTCCTGCTTCGGAAACTTCTCAATACTCTCAACAAGATACTGATAGCTCGCCCTATCCCCAGCAACCAACTGTCCAATCAACGGTATAGCACCGAAACTCCACCTCTTATACACAGCATCAAACAACGGATTCGTCACCCCACTAAACTCCAAACAAGCAAACACACCACCCGGCTTCAACACCCTATACGCCTCCCTTAGTGCTTTCTCCTTATTCGTGAAATTCCTAATCCCGAAAGCAACAGTGTATAAATCCACACTATTCGATTCCACGGTATCGAGATGCTCGGCGTTGGCTACAAGCCAGTTTATGCGGGGAGAGTTGGCGTAGGAGGTTTGGAGAGAGCGTTTTTTGCCTTCGGCCAACATGGAAGGGTTTATGTCTGAGATTGTTATGGTGGACTGGGGGGAGTTATTGATATCTGTGCAGTGGTCGAGGAGGCGGAAGGCGATGTCTCCGGTGCCGCCGGCGATGTCGAGCATTGTCCAGCCCGAGGAGGGGATGGTTGAGGAGGATCCGGGGTTGATAGAGCGGACGAAATGATCTCTGAATGTTTGTTAGTATACGAATGTACCACATCGGTTTGGAACATAGTATGAGAGAAGTGAGGTGGGAGAGAACGTACTTCCATAATCTGTGAATCCCTAACGACATGAAGTCGTTCATGGTATCGTACGAGGCTGCTACATTGCTGAATACACCAGCAACTTTGGGGTTTCAATCAGCCCAATTCCTCTCAAATCTAGCAGCATATATACCTCTAGCCTCCTTCTCTGCCTCAGCTACCGTCTCGAATCCAAAATGTGTCGTTCTCTCATGATTCGTAGATTGTGATGGCGATTCTGCTCGTCTGGTTGTACTCGTAAAACACCGGTGAACTTGAGTTGCTTGGAATTGGGGCTTTGCTGCTCGCAGAAGCGGCCGTAAAGCTAATCTTGAGGCCATTGAGCAGGGACGAGTGAGAATCAATCAGTTTGAATTCTCCTGAGGGAACGAGGCTGATCAAAAAATGTCAACTCGTTCGAGTTCTTCAGCCTCGCTGCCTGAGGCTGAAAGCCTTATAGGTCACGTGTAATATCAGGGGTACAATTTTGGAGATTAATATGAAGGTTTCTAGGTAGTATTCATCATTGGTATACTTTAATTAGGCTTCAGAAAGGGTGTTGTAGAGTCCTCAAGCGTTGAGGAGTGCAGAACAGCGCTGCAGCGAGGACATTGTCCGTCAAGTCTATAGCTTCAGAGTAGGCGAGGAGATTTCGAGTAGATTTCGAACAATATATCATATTTATTCATTGTTGCCATACATCAAGATCGACAAGGTCCAGATCTTTTCTCTTTTCTTCGACTATCTCCCAAAGTTCTTTGAATGGTACTTCACAGAAGTACTCCATCCATAGCACCTTCGTTAAGTGTGGCTTCATCTCTGCCCAGGAACGAATGCGCATAGCCGTAACCACAGGAACAAGATGTCCTATGAACCAGTTTCTCTCCGGAGGCTCAGATACAAGAGCACCAGTTGATAGCAGCCATGGCAGAAGAGTATGATTCCCCCCAGAGATTGTCAGCAAAGGACCGAGGGCGAGCTTCAGTTTATGCATCATTGTATTCAACATGAGCCTGTTGTATTGTTAGTAAGAGCAAGACATGCGATGAAGAGACGACATACTCAGGACTAGGGTAGTTGTTCTTCCAAGGCATGAAACAGAGAGAGACTGCTGCCAACCGCATTGATTCTGAGACGCTGGCAACCAACGGCCCTTCATCAACTGGTATGGGCAATGCCAGCACGCGAGCCAAAATTTCTGAGCACTTTGATGGAGCAGCATTATGTGGCCAAGTCATGTCCGCTAAGTTGGTCATGTATCTCAGAAATCTCAGTATTTGGGCATGGTCCTTCGCGAGATCAGCGTTGTCGAATCGAAATAGTCGTAGATCGGGCGCGAGCTCCATTGTGTCTGCAGACATAGGCTCGAAACGCGTTTCTGGTATGAATTGCAGTTCAGTCGTCACTGTCAAGGTGATTCTATTAAATGTTAGAGTGTGTGACAGATATTGTGAAGTGATGTACAGACCCGAATATTAGATTGGCTAACATGTGGTTGCTTTCTCTGATCTCTTCAAGACCTCCTCTCAGTTTGACCATCCTCTTTAGGCCACTGACGTGCATTTCGACCATCCTGAAATTGTTCCTTTCAAACTTCAAAACGGTCAAGTTAGCTAAGAGACCTTTAGATACACTAGAATTTCAGGCACATACCTCGACGATGATAAGGAACAACACGGAAGCGATAGTCTGATCACTTAGACCTAAAATAGGGTCTTCGACTCGTTCTCGTAGAAGACTGATACACTCCTTGTTGAGGAGGAATTTGTTCTGTGCTTCGCGATCGCCACCCCTCAGGATCTCTAAGTCTAGGGCGCTGAGTTGTAAAGTTGCGTGGAACAATACAGGATCATCAGCTGCTAATTGCCATACAGCCTGAGTATGTTAGAATATATCTTCTCTTCTGCGGACTTGTGAGATATTGACTTACCTGCATGATTGGGAATGCCTCGTGGTCAAGATGTACTGGATAGGTTTTATTATTGAAGTTTTGAAAATCTAAAAGTTTTCCAAGAAATTAACAAATGCATCAAAAGGGATAGAATATTTTGAAGCGAACGAAGTTTTGTGTTTACTTACAGTGATGCATTAATCGCTGAGTATTGGGGACGTGGGATTTTGGGTAACACTCGAATGGGTCTATCCCGGAGCCAGGGCCAAAAAGGAGGACATTCTTCGGTGGCTTGCGGGCCATACCACTTGTTTTCTTGATGGATAACAGAGGACGGGCGGGTACAATGTGTGGCTCATTCTGAGTGGTCGCAAAGTCGCATTTCTCTATGTCTTTGTAGTGCCTTGCACAGTTCTTACCTTATTCATATTAGTTAAAAGAACGATTTCAAGAATAAAAAGTTCGGGGCCTCACATAGAGGTCTTCTCTCATCGCACTGTTTTCCGTATGAGCATTACTCCAAACCTATTCAACCAATCAAACTCACCTTGACTTTACGAAGCTTGCATTGCTGGCATCCATTACGAGACTTCTTGTGCTGTCTCTTTGGAACTAAAACAGGGGTTGCAGCCTCTTCGGGTGACATGATTGAATAATGGGAAGAAGAATGGAGAAAGACACGCAATGGCTGAAAATTCAAACACTGGAACCCGAGCTTCTGCAGCAGCTCAAGATAAATATGCTTAAGAAAGCAAGTCGGACGGCACTTGCACATCAACGTTCTCGGCACAGTCAGCGTTAGGGATGAAGTGTTTGTGATCCCGGAAAGTAGATCCTCTGGTGCGTGCTCAGATGTACCAAACAAGCATCATCTGCGAATCATTCAGCACATCATGCACCTCAATCCGAACCCGAGTTCTTCAGGGGGTTTTGGTGGGTCGTGGTCGTGCATTATTCGAGATTGACTACACGTCAACACCGTCAACCTTGCATCATGCTCTCCTCCATTGAGCCTCTCAACTTCCCCAACTGTGCTCTAATTTGCCTAAACATGCACCGCGCCAAGGGTTTCATTAGCTCACTTACGTCTCGACAAACGAAGAAAGCTTTCAAGTAACATGTTGCATCGCAATCCAAAGACGCACCTGAAAACGAACCCGGAGAGGCCAAATGCCTAGCCCATTTCGAGCCAATCAGGAGATGTCGCTTACACGGCCCAACACTTCCCCTTTGTGGTTGTTCTTGCGCCCGCCTTGAGGCTCGATCATGGGGAGCAAGTCAGCTCGAAACACTTTCTTTTCCAGTATAAGTATGCTTTCTGCTATCCTCTCTGTCGTTTTCATAAGAAGGGACTGCCTCACGTGAGGTTTTGAGTTCTGCGGTATCCTGGACATCAGAGCAAAGAAACGAACATCAGAAAACGCGTTGCATCAAGACCGAGCAGACGAATATCTTTGGATATACTTCAGAGTGGTCAATATGACTTCATCCACCCTTAAAGAATCTTAATATGACTTCATAGGAGGAGGAGGAGGAACGGCAGGTTTGGTCGTCGCTGCCCGTCTAGTATAAGACTCCAACATCCATGTTCTAGTCATCGAAGCAGGCCCCGATCCCAGCGAGGACTTTCGAGTCAACACTCCAGCCATGTGGCCAAGCTTGGGCGGATCTGATGTCGATTGGCAATTCAAGTTGACTCCGCAATTTTTCTCCATTGTCCCACTTCATCTGGTACTTTCACTGACAGATTTTAGAAGCATCTCAATGGCCGCGAGGTAAAACATCCTCAAGGTCGAGCCCTTGGAGGTTCAAGTGCTATCAATGCTGAGGCTTGGATTCCGCCTTCTGCAGCTGTTGTCGATGCATGGGAGCAGATGGGGAATCCTAGCTGGAATTGGTTGACTCTCGCACCATACTATCGCAAATCTCACACTCTTGTCTTGCTAGACGCATGGACATCTACGCATCTAGGTCTCAAATGGGTTGATGAGCAGCTAAAAGGCGACTCGGGACCAATCCTTCCTTGGCTTGACTGAGGATCCGATGTCCAAAGCCTGGAACGATACCTTCAAGACTCTCAACCATGAGATTACTGGCGATCCATTTTCAGGCCAATCCACTGGAGGCTACAGCAACCCGAGTTCTGTCGATCCAGCTTCGAAGACGCGGAGCTATTCTGTCTCTGGGTACCTCAAACCTGTCAGGAAGCGAGGAAGCCTCAAAGCCATGACAGGCACCCCAGCTCAGCGAATTGTCTTCGAAGCCGCCGGTGAAAATCATACCGCACGTGGCGTGGAGGTTCTTCAAGACGGAAAACCTATCATTATCACCGCCAAGAAGGAGGTCATCCTGGCCGCTGGCTGTTTCCGATCCCCAAAGCTTCTCGAGTTGTCTGGTATTGGAAGCAGCCAATTGCTGGGGTCTCTCAATGTCCCTCTTTTGGTCGACAATCCGAACGTGGGAGAGAACTTGCAAGATCATCTCATGACTGGTATCAGCTTCGAAGTTAAGGAAGGTATCGAGGCCAAAGATCCACTGATTCGTCAGGAGCCAGACGCTATTCAAACCGCCCTGAAGATGTATGCAGAAGAGAAGAAGGGCCAACTTTGCCTTGCAGGTATTGGATCTCATGGCTTCATGCCCTTGCTTGACTCGGAATCTGGAGACGGGAAACAAGAGCAGGACGAGCTGATCGATCAATATATATCTGAAGGCGACGATCCTGTCTTCAAAGAACATGTCCGTTCGCTGTTGAAGAACCCGGACGAAGGATCAGGAGCATTGTTCATGATCCTCGCTCAGGCGAATTGGCATGGCAATCCTCCACAACCAGAGAACTTTGCGACTCTTGGCGTCATCCAAACACACCCAATGTCCCATGGCTCGGTGCACCTTGCTTCCAAAGACGGCTAGGGCCACCGAAGATTGGGTCGAACTACCTACCTCACCCATTGGATCTCGAGGTATATGCCCGTCATATCCTCTTCCTCCAGACTCTCGCCAAGACCGAACCATCGGCATCATATCTCAAGCCTGACGGCAAGCGAAACTATCCCACTGCCTTCCTCAAGAATCTCGATGACGCGAAAGAATATGCTCGACCGACCTCTGTACCAGGTTATCATTATTCTGGAATGTGCGCTATATTGCCGAGAGACAAAGGAGGCGTCGTCAACGAGCGGTTTTTGGTTCATGGGACGAAAAATTTGCGAGTAGTGGATGCCAGTATCATGCCGCTCATTTAAAGAGGTAATTGTCAGACTTCTGTGTATGCTGTTGCGGAACGAGCGGCGGATTTGATTAAGTTGTACCGCGGATTGAAAGTGTATGATGGATGTGGTGGTAGCCAGAGTCTCGACGCGGGTAGCTGATGAAGTTGAGATAGCAGTCGAGGCGACGAGGATAACGAGAGATGAGAAACACGTAGGGTATGAAGCAATTAATTTTGAAGAGAACATCCTACTCACACCCTCAATGCATGACTAGTCCCATCATAGATTGTCTTGAAGCGAGAAGTGAAAGTGATCTTGTCCGCCTCAGCTCTGTTCGCTTTCACAACCACCGATATAGATTTAAATAAGCATAACTACTTCCAAGAATTAGTGAGTTGGATTACTAGAAACGGGTTTAAAGGACATGTGTCTAGCCGAGAAAAGAGACTCACTGGTCGAACTAGGGTTAACACCTGAAAGAGATCGTGCTAAGGATAAACAACGTTAAATCGTTGTACTAAGCCACCTACTTGCCATGGTCCTAGCAGTTAGGTGGCAAATGTTTGCCAATTTTTTCTATGAATTCTGTCTCTTTTTTGGAGCCTTTTTTGCTCTTTTTGAATCTTCAAGTAAAGGGGAAGGCATTCAGGGGCTGCGGATCCGAATACTGTAAGCGAATTGTTAACCCCACAATCCGGGGAAAGGCTCGAGCGGCTTGCTTCGGCTGACCACACTTTCGAAGATCAACAAACTCCTTTCGCCGTGAACAATGTCATGAACTCCCATTGATGTCCGACTTCAAGTCGGGAACATTTCAAAAGATACACGAATCTCATACACGACCTCAGTCATGAAAGTCCCTCTTCAGCGCCTGGCGCGCAGACCTCAGCCCTTCAAAGCACATCCCTTCCTTCGACCTCTACACTCACAACGATGGAACTCCTCTCTATCCCAGAAGCCAGGAGCAGCAGGGTAATTTTCCTCTCCATAACATGTTGGCACCTGCTCAACAAAACCAGTGTCCGCTTCCCCGGCGCAGTCGACAGCAAGTTCACCTCCGCTCTCTTCTTCGAGCACCCCTCTACCTACCCCGCGATCCCCACCTACCGCTGCATGTCCCCCGACGGCGACATAATCGACCCAGCCTTCACTCCCGCCTCCGATACTCTCGCCCTCCAAATGTACGAAAACATGCTGTCCGTCTCGATAATGGACGTAATCATGTTCGACGCCCAACGACAAGGCCGACTCAGTTTCTACATGACAGGACAAGGGGAAGAAGGGACGTGTGTTGGATCTGCGAGTGCATTGGAGATTGAGGACGTGGTGTTTTGTCAGTATAGGGAGGCGGGGGTGTTTAAGCAGCGGGGATATACATTTGAGGATTTTATGAGCCAGTTGTTTGCGAACAAGAAAGATCATGGGAGAGGAAGGAATATGCCAGTGCATTATGGGAGTAAAGCTTTGAATATCGTATGTCCCCTACCAAACCCAATCGTAGAAATAGCTGCTGACCAAGAATAGCACACAATATCCTCCCCACTAGCAACACAAATCCCCCAAGCCTCCGGAGCAGCCTATGCCTTAAAAATGCAACGCCTCACAAACCCTAACATCCCACCCCGAATAGTAGCCTGCTACTTCGGCGAAGGCGCCGCGTCCGAAGGAGACTTCCATGCCGCTCTAAATATAGCAGCCACTCGCTCCTGTCCCGTAGTCTTCATCTGTCGAAACAACGGATACGCAATCAGTACTCCAACTCTCGAACAATACCGAGGAGATGGAATTGCGAGTCGAGGGATAGGGTATGGGATTGATACTATTCGTGTGGATGGAAATGATATCTGGGCAGTGAGGGAAGTGACGAAGCGAGCTAGGGAATTGGCGTTGAAGGACGGAGGGAGACCGGTGTTGATTGAGGCTATGAGTTATAGGATAAGTCATCACAGTACGAGTGATGATTCATTTGCCTATAGAGCGAGGGTTGAGGTTGAGGATTGGAAGAGGAGGGATAACCCTATTACGAGATTACGGAAGTATTTGGAGAAGAAGGGGGTTTGGGATGAGGAGAAAGAGAATGAGGCCAGAGGAAGGATACGGAAGGAGGCCTTGATGGCATTTGCACAGGCTGAGAAGGAGAAGAAGCCGGCGCTGAGGTGTATGTTTGAGGATGTCTATGAAGAGATGACGCCTGAAGTTAAGGCGCAGATGAAGGAGCTCAAGGATGTACTTGATAGGTATCCGGAAGAGTACGATGTTGCTGAGTTTGAGGGTGGGAAAGATACCTTGTCACAATAGACAATTAGATGTACATTCACCAAAGTCTCGTCTGAGTGTCAACAATGATTATGAATTACTTCAAATCTATGCTCTATCGACATAGAACATACACCTCTAGACTATACAGCGCCTCATGTCTATGTGTCTAGCTCATGGTATCATGAACATAAACCCAACGCTAAACCATATCCCAAACTCCACAAAATGCCAACAAGATCGTCAACTCACATCTCTTTCATCATCTCTTAGTCGCTACACCAGTAACAACTAACTTCCCATTATTACCAGATAGAACCTCAACCTTCCACCCCTCCTTCATAAGCATCTTCACCACAGCAGGCCCCAACTTCCCCCTCCCACCATCAGTGTGCCTCCCCTGACCGGTAACAATGAAATATCCACTCCCCACACCTTTCCCACCAACTCTCCCTTCACCCAGTTGATGCCACCAAGCTGTGACCTTCTCCCTACTGACCCTCACGGCGTCCTTGACATTCAATCCATGCAAGTCCAACTCGTTTCTCGTACTTTGAGTTGCAACCAAGGCATCTGCAGCATCACTCACAGCACTCCTAGCTTTGGCATCAAGATCCCTGCCAATTTGCGAATAGTATGCAGCAACTTCACCCATTAGATGGTTTGATTTACCCTTTCGGTACGCAGCATGAGCCTGCGTAAACGCTGCATTTCGTCCTTCGCGGTAACTCGACACCATGGCTGCAGCCTCGGCACGATCAAAGGGTTGAACAGCATTGTGAGCTCGGAGTTTAGCCTTCGATGGTTCGGGATCTAGTTGAAGCGGTGCATGGCGGATGTCGAGTCGTATTCCGGATTTCTTGTTGGGACGAGAAGCAAGAGCCTTCGCGAGATCCCTTGCATTGGATATCGAGGGATACGTGATCTGGACCAGGATTTCCATTTCTGATTGAGGAATGGTAGGGTAGTCTTGTCTCAGTTCTGCAGTGTTGATCTGGACCATGGGGTCATCGGATTCGATGTTTAAAGCTGCGTGCGCCTGGACGATTGCTGAGATTGTAGTCGGTACTGATCCTCCGCTGTTGTGAAAGATTGAATTGACTTGCTGTATCGGCATACCGGTCTTGTCTGCGATGAATTGAATATCCTGTTTTCCGGTATCCCATTTGCTTGCTGGAGATTCGGGAGTTGCAGGACTGGCAGGGCTCTCACTGTGCCATTCTTCTGCTCGTGTATTGCGTTTCTTCTTCCCCTTGCCCTTTCGCGGTCGGCGACTAGCTTCGCTTTCTGAGAAAGCTTCGATTCCTCTATGACGGGTACCACTCTCCTCCAAGAAAGACTGTGTCATGAGCTCGTCAATAGCTAGTCCTCCGTCTCCTTTGCATTTTTTCAAGGTCCATTTAATGTCGAAAGGGTTCAAGGCCGGGAACATGCCCATGAGTATGTTTTCTTTGCTTTCCTGATCGAGTCCATCAAGTGGACTTGGGTATGTCTGATCCGTGCTGTCATCTCTGCTGCCTTCTGAGAAGTCTAGTCCATCGAGGTCCAAGGAGGAAAGATCCTGATTCAGGGATGTGTCATCTGTCTGGCTCCTCCAGCCTCGTGCGCTTCTCGCACTCGCGCTCTCATCCTCCCCCCTCGCACTTTCTTGATCATCGTTTGTTCCGCTTGCGCCGCTGGGATCAAATCCGGTCGCTTCGTCGCTTGTAACAGTGGATTTGAGGATCTCGAGGGTGTGTCGCGCTTCTTCCAGCTGTGACGCGTTGGCAACATCGTAGTCCGAGAGGATGGCTAGAACTGTAGATGCATCGATGTATTTAGAGTATTCTTCCTACAGCGACAAACACATAGTTAGACAATTCTATAAGCGAAATATACAGTGTCGAAAAACGTACCAGCAATTGAGCTTGGAGCCCCGCGATATTGGTCATCGCGAGGCAACCGACCTAGGGTGGCACCTTCAAGAGAGGTCTTTGTATGGTCTGATCCAAAGGAGAATTCGTAGTTTTGAGTGAGAGTTTATGGTAGTTCCTGAATACATGGTGCAATGGTGGGATAGTGGTTTTAATTTGGACTTGCCTTCCAACATCGTGAAGTCATACGGCTGGATGCCCTAGTCTCACGGACCGAGATTTACCGTACTAGCCCAACATGGCTGTTCTTTTCCTCAGATGATGCTCGAGTCGATGCCGACGAGATACTAGCAGAGAGAGTATTTTTATTCTCATCCGAGGACCAAACAATGAAGTTTTGATGTCAATTGTCAGCTCCGAAATCCATAAGGGTTGGGGCGATCTCTTCAATTTTACAGTAGCAACGGTAGCAACTTTTACAGGCTATCAGTACGCTGAAATATCACAGGGTAACCTAAGTGTAAGCAACTGCGTGCTTGGAAATGACCCCACTATGGATTGGCCGCACCGAGAGTGCTTTGTTCTTTAGGCAGTATTCTCTCATCTCGCAGAAATGCCTTTCATGATCCTCGGCAGACATAATATGACGATGACTCCGTTTTTTCCAGCTTCACCTAAAGTTCTGGAATAAACAGAGTCTCTAGCAAATCCTGATAATATGCAATTCAAAATGTACTGCAAAGGCTGGGAGATGAGAAAGAGAATGAAAGAAATCTACTCTCATACCAGGTCAATTCACATGGACAAACAGTTTATGACTGGGGGATGAATTCATATATCTAATGGACTGCAAAAAGCTGAACCCGGCCTTTCATATGATCCTCCACGGGTAATACGCCCAAACGACCATCCATGCAATCTGAGTTGATGAACCACTCGAATTTTCGGTGGCTGAGAAACATGACGGGCAGCTCGTGATACATAAAATGCAAGGAAAGCACCGATCATCTGGTGGAAATAAAACGCTGGGATCGAAACCACCGCTCAATGTGATGCGCAATGCTGGACTCACTTGTTGTGACCTTTCAATATAGACACCCTATGACAAGTGGAAAGCTCCTTGCCCTTCCTTGATCGCAATATTCATACGACGTCGCATAACATCTAGTGAAGTGTAGTCGGGCAATTTGAGGTAGTTCACACATGTCATGACGCTGGGTAGGTAGTCGTCAGACGTGTATGGTGGCTCGCTTGGCTTGCAAACGACCGTGAACATGGGCGTCAAGGACTTGAAGCCTGTAGAACATGTTAGTATCGGTTTATTCCATTGTTCAAAGAAGTACTTACCTCCAATCGGGAGCTTTGGACTACCCGTCGTAAACTGCAGGAAATCTCGGCGTTCAGGTAGTGTAAGTTCGCTCATGGTCTGTAGCAAGTTCTTGACACTTCTGCTATCCATATTGAAACCATGGTCTGCCTTGATGGAGTCCATGAGAGCTAGAAACGGTTAGTAATGAGCCATAACATGTGGATGCTAGAAGGGAACTCACTCTCTAGTGACCAATCTTCCTCGATTCTGCCAAAGAGCATGACCAGCTCATCTGGTGTGAATGCACTTAAAGCCGAATATGGGAAAACCTGTGTGAATCCGGCGCGGAAAGCATCGACCTGTCGCTGAACACCACTGCCCAAAGTCATATCGATGACTCGTTCCAGATAAAGCTCGACATTATCGATCGAAACCGACATCTGAGAACCATTTGGAAGGAGGTCAATGGAAGAGTATCCGGGAAGAGTGAAGTCCAGTCCTAGGTCGTCAATGTGAACATTATCAATCTCGAGAGCTTCTGCATGGGCGACTTTTTGGGCAGGGGTCAGATTTGGATTCTCATCAATGGCTTTCTTTCCGACGGCGAATTTCTTGATCAACTTCAAAGACTTTGCAAGCCAAGGATCGACTGTCTTGACGGCTCCTAAGGATGGTGTGACTGGATTAGAACCGTCACCAATTCGGAAGAAGGTTGGATTGAACGAGACATCAATGATGCGAGAATCAATCATGGATCTGGCAACGAATTTTCCGAGCATCTTGAATAGATGAAGAATGCGTTTTCCGTTCTCATTGGAAGCCTGTTCTTCACTCATCGGTGCCGGGAAAAGACCACGAATACCGAATGCATATTCGTCGGCATCGTTGGCATCTGTCTCTCGCCAGAGCTTGAGCTTCTTCTTAGAAAACTCTTTTGACACCGTTGAGTAGAACTCCAAGGTAGGACCAAGACCAGTTCCGACTTCTTCAAAATATTCAACTTCTAGGATGCTTTGAGAGGCGCCATACAACTCCATGACCTTCAATGCCGACTCGAGAATCTTAGACCGTGAGATCCGAACCTTCTGTCGTTGAAGTCTACCAAGAAAAGGTCGTTCATCACGATGACGATCTCGACGAGACTCTTCAGCGGACTGAGCATTTTGCCACCTAGTCATAGAGCGAGCATATCCAAAAGATGTAGATTGCAAGAAGAGGTGTCGTGTCTCGAATGGAAACAAGAATGGATACAGACGGGCAAGATCTTCACTCCAGCTAGGAAGGCAATTGCTCGCCACAATGAGCGGCTCTTCGAGTTGTCTATTGAGCTTGGCGGTGAGCTTCGTGTTGACGAATTGGGACAGTGGCTCAGCATTAAGCTTCAGAGCATCTTTGTTCTCTGCCAGAACATCATCTAGGTTTGCATTTAATGCATGTAATATGTTGAGAAGGCGAAGGATGGATGACGTGGCAGGATGCTTATCCAATGAAGCCGGGATACCAGAGGCTGTCGTCTCGGTGCTGACTTCGGAAGCTTGAGTAAGAGAGCTTGGCTCTGGAGGTGGAGGGCCAGGGACTCGCTTGAACTTGATTGGATGAATGGCCGACCAGACGCTCCGGTTTGTATGCTCTTCCACAGTTGTTGAAGTGCTGTGGACAGCACGGTATATGGTGGTCTCATTAGTAATCACTTTTTCGTCAAGGCTAAACTCGATATGCCAATCTTGTGGTACGGCTTGAATGGCAGCAGCATATGACATAGGTCGTGAGGCCGAAGGAGTGCTCAGAGCTGACTGGGCGGCTTGCAAAGCTGATGAACGAGGATTAGTCCCAGGTAGTTGCGATGGTGTAGCGACCCTATAGAGAAGTTAGTATTAGATCCACAACGGATGTAAAGAGCTTAGGCGCTGAGCTCTCCCGAATGTCCCGAGGGTCTCGGTCCTTTTTAATATCCTGAAAACAAAGGCAAAATCTGACGTACCGGGTACCGTCTTCCTTGCGTGCAGTGACCTTACCACCTGCAGCGACTTCGAGATTCACAGCCGTGGGATCTGGAGGCGATCCTTCGTCCATCTCATCTTCCAGATCGCCAACTATAGTGTCTAAGGCGGTGCTGTCCTCCATATCCTCATCATCTGTGAGCTGTCTCTCATCTGCACATTCCAATGCACCAGCTAAAGTGTCCTCATCTTGCATAGGGGGAGGAGGCGCTGGATCTGTTTGTGCTTGGCGTCTGCTAGATCGACGAGAGGTGGACTTTTCCTGAGGGGTGATTGCTGCAGACTGGCCTCCAGAAGCTGGTGTTGCAGCGGGAGCTGTCTTGGACTTTGCCTTTCGGGAGCTTCGAGTTGTTGATGGAGTTGGTGCCGTGGGGGTAGCGGCGTTTGCGGAGGCTAAACCACGTTCTAGAAAACGAGCTTGAGCATTAGAAGATCCAGAAAATGGGTTAGGCATACCAGCAGCTGCAAGTGCGGCCAACGCACTTGAGAGACCCTCTCTCCTTGAACCTCGAGATGGACGTTCGGTCATGCTGATTCTCGGACGTAGGTAGTCATCAAGAGCCTTGAATGTTGCGATAGCATGGATGGAGACCATAATATTGCGATATGGCTTTGGTATCTCCGAGTCATCGTCAGCGACCAATTTGAGGCGAATCTGCTTCGCAAGCATCGACGCAGCGCTGCTCCTATTTCCGTCGAAAGTGTTTTGGTGAACAGTGATGACCTCGAAGTGCTCCGAACGGCTCAAGAGATCTTGTAATTTGTGAATGAGAATGCTGAAAGGGGTCGCTGGCGAGTCTGCTGCGGTAGTCTTGGGCTTGTTTGAGACTGTTCGACCCATGAAGACCTCGAGGAACGCCGAGCGTGCATCGTTACTCAGTCGTTCGTCTGGATTGTTGAAGACAGAAAGGAGAACTCGAACGACCTCGGAGTTCAGTAGTTCAGCACTTGTGACACTCTCCAAGACATCGCCATCGAAGTAAGAAGCAAGTGTGTTAAACAGATCAATGCCATTGCCCTTAGCTTGACCAAGATAATGTGCCTCAATCTCCGAAGCAAGGACCTGAAGACTGGTCAAGATCTTTGTTGCCTTCTTCTTCATGTTCTTGCTGTTCTTTTCTGTCTCATGGACATCCAGAAAATTCTTGGCTCGTTGAGCAATGAGCTGCTTCATACTGGAGGTATCATGTGGTGTCCGATGTTGTGGCCCATCCAAAGACATCGTGGATCCTCTTGAACTTGCTGGTGATGGACTGACGTCGTCTGGGACATCATCCTGCTCGTTCTCATCCTCATTCTCGTCATCTGAGGAATCGTCATCATCGTCACCAGGTTCTCCACGATCGACCTTCTCGGAGATTTTCTTGGTACCATTAGCCTCGGTGGAATCTGCCGCTTCAATGACCAGGGAGTCTTTCGAGGTGGAAGAACCGGCATCTGAAGTTACTGCCAATTTGGAAACCTCGGCAATCACACCCTCACGGTAGAACTGGTAACGATAGATGTCGTCAAGGCGGTCCAAAAGCAGCTCAGCGGCCTGAAGTGCATAATTGACAAGGCTTGGATGGTCCTGCTGTGAGAGTATTGCCGCCAAAAAAGAGGCATACGGAACGGACCGTAAAGCTTCCAGCAATATGTCCTTGTCGAGATTCGATAGCATCTTCAATTGAGCTGTCAACACCTTCTGACGAACGCTCAGATTGACAGTGCTGGAGAAGGCATCCGTCAATGTTGGGAACAGGATGATGGCGAAACGCTTAACTTCGTCCTTGCATCCTTCCAGGAGCTCGAGGCGTTTCTCATTTGACGACTGCTTTCGAGAGCTAGAAGGGGGAGCTGCAGGTGGTGCAGATGCAGGATCAATATCCATAATCTCATCCAAGGCCGGCTGAGATTCTCTGGGCAAACCAGGGAGGAGTTCACAAATGACATTCAAAGTCTCAATGACTTGCTCTCGAGGCCTATGGATCAATGCTTGCATGATGACGACACTGTCCAGCTTCGATGCAAGATCCTCATCTGGGTTTGGAGGCGAGACACCGGTCAAAATCTGGTACAGCGTTTCGACCACATTCATCTTGAAAAGTTCCGCTGATAGGCTTGCACTGGCTTTGGCCGTGAATGCTAGGACTCGTAGAAATTGGGTATGGATATTCGGCCCAATGAGATTTGTTGTTCCAGGCAGTAACAAACGAAGGATGGCTCTAAGCAGGTCCGTGCTAACAAGCTCTTCGAGTTTTTCGGGGTGATATCTGAAGCTTTCCACGATACGGGACACACAAAGGGAGCCCTGCTCTACGACCTTTTGATCGCTGGAGCTGAGCACATTGAGAAGGATCCCCATAACATCTCGAACCGTGTCAAATGAGTCTTCTGGGATGTTTCGGCAGCAGTTCGCAGCCGTAGTGACAGCGGTTCTCTGCGTACTTGTGGCGAAGAAGTCAAGGTAGGTCAGACAAGCGGTTAGTCCACCTTCGCGAACAATGGATGCGGGATATTCGACAGAGATCTTCTCTAAAGTCTGTACGTTGTTAGATAGTGCTTCCTTATAGGACAAAGGGAACTTACGCTGAGTGCTTGCTCGGCCAGATCAATGAAGTGGATCTCAAGGAGCTTCGCGCAAAGTATAGGAACGGCTCCTCCATACACTACATTCGCTGTGCTGGCAGGCAGTGCCTCCATAAGATTGGCAAGGCAACGGCAGGCAAGCAGCATAATCTCCTGACAAAATTTGTTAGTAATGGTAGACGATACAGGTCCAAAATGGTTCCAGGATGACAGTGTGCCATTAGTCGAGCCTAAGGCTCGAGTGATGGGCGGCCTCCTTTCGGATGTGGGCCTTTGTTTCTTGTGCTGGGCTAGGTGAGCAGGGCTTAGAGCAGCATAGTCACAGGGCTCGCAATAGAACTTCTTGGCATCCCTGGCCGTGTCGCGTGAATTGGCCTTGAGCTCCTTGTTCCTTTTAGGGGGTTTTCCGAGCCAATCTGCATGATTCGCCGCTTTTCTGGCACGTACTCTCACAGGACTCCGTTTCAGAGCTTTCTTAAAAGTACTTTTGTTGGATTCGTTCCTCTTGACGCGGTTCCTTTCGGCGAGTTCGGTGGCTTGAGCTGCCGGCTGCTCATCGGTGAAGTCATGGCTGCCAATGGGGCCTTCGCTGAAGGCGGGATGGGAGCATAGCCCGTCATATTCCAGAGTATCTCGAGGCCAGAGATGAGACATTCCGTAGTAGTCTTTTTTAACGGTGTACATAGCCCAGAAATCCCAAGACAAAGTAGCTTCAAGTGCAACAATCAAGACCTTGACTTTATGTTGTAAGATTGGGGGAGGAATAGGCATCCAACAAGTATTCCGTAGTGTGTAATCTAGTAGCTGACCTTCAAGGCCAACTCGAGGTACTGTGTATAGTGCAATCCGTGAAGCAACACCTTGAGAAAGTTCGGTTCTTGAGCCAATATAGGTTTGGAATCGACAGCTTGGCTTCTCAGGTACTGACAGATGGACGGCCCATGGGCGTACAAGCTTTGAACGACGGTAGAGGGGAGATGGTGTAGGAGGTTGAAGAGTGTTGAAGATCGCAGCAGCAGCGACCAGAGACATCTGGTCCGGTGTCCAGGCAGGTACATCCAGCAGCTGGCCAATGCAGAAGGCAGTCCCATGATGAGGGGCTGATGGTCGTCCATCTTGAGGGCAAGTGCTATCCGGCTGGAGAAAAAGGAAGGGGGAAGGGGGAAGGGGGAAGGGGGAAAATCTTACAGGGTTTTCTTCGCCAAAATCCGATGGCTGCATCAAAGCAACGAGTTCCTTGACGAAAGAATCTGGCGAGAAATGACCTGACAGGTTGTCTTCTGTGGACACAAGAAGGATCTCAGACAGCTCTTGAAGGGCAATCAGCTGCACTGAAGGGTCATCCTTCTGCTTGAGGTTGACCAAGATCTCGCGCAATCTCTGGGAAACCCCTTGAATCATACCACTCAATGCTCGTAATGTGCCCGAAAGACCCTGTGGGGGTCCTCCAGCCCCACCAAAGCCTCCAAAGGGATCTTGATCGTCATCGTCGTCGTCGTCTCGACCATCGTAGTCTCGAGGTATTCTGTCATCCACCGGATCATCACTGCCATCATCGTCATCGACAGGTGGAGGCTTATCATCCAAACCGTGATCTAACGAATTGTCCCCATCCTTGTTACCAGCGATGGTCTTCTTTGCTCGGCGGTTGGAGCTTGGAGTCGATATGGAGGGATCTGTATTGATTGTCAGGTCTGTAGTAGAAACTGCTCTAGGGAAATTTGACAGACCTTGGCCACCTTTCTTATTTCTAGATGACTTTCGTTTCGAAGTAGTTGATGTACTCGGTGGATCGTTGGAAGGACCAGCAGAATCACTAAGAGATAGTCAGTACCAACAGATGTAGGACCGGGAGGAGATTCACATACCCAGGACTCGACATAACCGCAGGAGTCTTTCCTTTCTTTCGTCGAGATGAAGGTTGCGCTGCAGGTGCAGGAGGCTGTGGACGGGGAATCTCTGGCTCTGCTACCTTCTGCCGCTTAGGACGTCTCGACGATGAGGGCTTCGCAGACTCAGGCTCAGGTGCTGGGCTGGTATCTCGTGGAGGTGCTTTACGCTTTCTCGATGGTGCCGGGGTTGGATTTGGGGCAGGCGCAGAAGTTGACAGAGCACTCGTAGACGCGGTATTGGATGTGGACTCCGACGAGCTGGCTAGTTGTCTCGCCGCCGCCCTTGTGATTCTGTTGGTTGGAGGCATGAGTACTTGAGTCTGAAGAAGATGTTGGATGCTGGATGAAGGTTGAAGAAGATCGAAGATGGAATTTAAAGGTGGTAAGGGCTCAAGGCAGAAGGAAGGAGCTGGTGGGAGTAGTGAATTGAATTGCCTAACCTGGAAGTAACAATCGGGGTTCTCCTATCGTTTTCGAGACTTGAAGTAGAGTTCATTCGTGAATCCATTTGCTCACGCCATTTGTTGGCAGGAGATGGCAGTAGTTGGTCAGGAGGTTGAAGAAGTTGCGTGTAGGTTTAATAGTTGTTCGTTCGTTCTGCGAGTTGTGATAGCAAGATGCTTCGCTAGCCGTAATTTGGCGCCGCCCGCAATGCCGCTTCGAGGATTAAGGTTACTGGAAACCTCCCTCAAATACAAGAAAAATAAAGATGCACAAGGATTGTTCAGAGGTACTAGTTGCTTCGGTCAGTCTTCTAGATCTTTGTAGACCTTGGGCAACTAATTTGTTCCCAACGAAGAATGTTATCGATACACGTATCACCGAACATTTGGTCGCCATAAAAACTTCGGGACGATGACGCGATATGGCTGCCGCGCCCCAATATTTCCATTTCAAACTTTCAAATGCCTTACAGTCTGCCACATACTGTCTACATACTTCAATGCTCGGTTCTCTACAGCTTGCTGAATGTTGTTGTGCGCTTGTAGCCTTTTCTGTTGTGTAGCGTTTTTCTTGATAATCCACGAGCTTCCCCACGCCATTCTTGCTTCCGGCACATCGATGAATATTATCTAAATATTGTTTGGCATGAAGGAGAGAGATTCACAAACTGCTATCGGTTTAATGCGATGGGATCTTCTAGTACTGTTCCAAGCACTGTTGGAAATCGAAAATATCATCTCTTGACCAACACTCCTCGAATCTCCATGGTTTCCAGTTGGTTTATTAAGATAGCCAGACGGTCCTAATCGTTGAAGTCTCCAATGATCGTTTCGTCTCATGTTTCCACTCAAGATGTGCTGTCAATCTCCCTTAGTTGTGTTTTCGTCTGATTCGCTTGTAATGGATGAGGGAAAACCAGCAACATTGGACACAGCGCTCAAGGACTGTTGCAAGACACCTAGGACTTTCAAGTATGATTTTCTATTACTGAACCATTTTCAGTGCCTCTGGGTGATTGCATGCGGCGCAACGCGAGAATCTCCGGATTGCTCAGAAACCCATGTGATGATATCGCCAAAGACGGAAGGGAAATCTGCCAAGCATGCTCTGCTCGATACCGGTAAACGTTCGCTCTGAAAGGTATCGGCATGAACTCCGAATAACAACTACCGAGAGAAAGAGAAAGTAATCCGAAAATTATGGGCAAGGTATGCCTCTAACATAGCCCGGTTGAAGAGCTCACCTATAGATCAAGGAGGAAGCCTCTTTGAACATGGAGAATGCAAAGGGTTTATGATGCAGGTACGCATCCCGTGCTCATTCCGAATAAATATAGAAATATCATTACAGATGTCTCCTAGGTCTAGGGACACGGCTTATCAGCCTCAAAACTCACGATATTGATACGGGTAGTGGGGTTCCTCGTAGAGGGGTTCCTTCAAGGGTCCAAAGAGGTTAGCATAGAATAAGCATTGCGCAATACCCACAACCCCCTCGAGAAAGGTCTGATCAGAACTTCTGCTCTCAGACCTTCAAGCAGACCAGGATGTTGTCGCCGCTTATCTACTGATGATGCAAGAGCTTCTAACAATTGTCCCTTCTTCTGACCGACAATTTGATGACTCTCGGTATGAAAATTGTCAAACATTTTTGAGGGCCTCAGACTCACGCACTAGTATCATGTACTGAGCAATACTGACGACGAGCCTGATAATTGCAATTCCAGTTGCGCCGACGATCTCGGTGCTCTGAAACAAGTCATCGCTTGCATTAAATGACTCGAGGATTGACTTGCACCCTGAATCAGTGAAGAAACAAGAAGATTCTCCAAATGATCGACAGCGATGAGACGATGTCCCACGGGTAGGCAAGTAATGAAGCTTGTCTACCACAAAGAAAAATATTGAAAAGCGTCGCATTGTCTAAATCCGTAAGAAGGAAAAGTCCTCAGTGACATTCTGACTTCTCGCTTTTAGAGTACTCTGATCTCCTTGATATCTCCGTTCAAATCAAAATCCCGCCACCTTTTCAGTTAGCCTCCCGACGTCCGGTGAAGCTTAGAACACTTTAGCGGGGCAATCGACCCAAGGCGACAACCGCTCTTGGCTACCTACCAACCTCTGTACAAGTACGACTTCTTTTCATATTTCTACTTCCCGGAGCGCCTTTCACCTTCCATGCTATTGCGAACTCAAGCTGCCCTAAACTTTATCGCAAATATACCACGATCGGCTACCTATCGACTGCCCGTAAACCCCCACCCAATCGTCCCGTTCTTGCTGCGACATCGACTACATTGAACCCTCGAAACCTCTCCTCTCAACCTGCACTCATGGCTACCAATCTGCCAGTTCAGTCCGCCTCTGCGCAAACTCTGCAGACCTACCGCTTCCCCCGGGACAAGTTGCGCCTGACCCAAAGCGATCCTGAACGTTGTCCACTCATTTTGGTGGCATGTGGTAGTTTCTCACCAGTTACCGTACGTATATCCTTCTCTGCACCTTTGAAGTTCGAAGCTAATTTAATCCCTAGTTCCTCCATCGTAAGCCAATATCTTCTAATTTCCGCTATATCATCATATACTGCGTCGGAGGACTCCGGTCGAAAGAGCTATAGAGTCATATTTGAGGGTCTTACGCGTCCACCAAGCATACCATATTTCACGTCTAAGATTTGGGACCATGATTGCTAACATTCTCTTCTTTCAGTTCGAATGTTTGAGATGGCAGTAAGTAGAGAATGGCCTGCTATGTGGAACAATTGGCTGACTTTTGTTTAGTCGGACTTTACAAAGTTCAATACCAACTTCGAACTGATGGGCGCATACTTCTCCCCTGTCTCTGATGCATATAAGAAAGCTGGATTGGCTTCTTCAGTAAGACTCCCGATATTTCTGAAAGAGGTATGCTGACTCGAGGATGTCTAGGTACATAGGCGAGTCGATCCGGTGGCTTTCCGATACATTGCTAACTCTTGTAGGCTGCGAATGTGTGAACTGGCATGCCAAAACAACTGGGGGGTTATGGTGGACCCATGGGAAACTGTTCAGACAGGGTACGTGAAATTTTGCTTTTGTTTTGAGGGGATTTTGGGAGCCTAGCTTCTTGGGGTAGTCTGTCGGGAGAGCTCGATTCTGCTCTTCGACATGATAAGAAATTTCATATTAATTTCCCCATAGATACACGCCCACAGCCGCGGTCCTAGACCATTTCAACCACGAGATAAACGAGGTCTTAGGAGGTGTAGAGAGGCCCGACGGCACTAGAGTACCGGTTCGCATTGCGCTGCTCGCGGGAGCTGACTTGATTCAAACTATGGTATGTGCTCCGAGTAGGCTCATTCATGCGCTCGACCCTTATCCTTTCATTTCACTAACGTCTTCTTTAGTCAACACCAGGCGTATGGTCAGAAAACGATCTTGATCATATCTTGGGGAAGTTCGGCACGTTCATTGTCGAGAGAATAGGCACCGACATCGAGGACGCCATCTCAAATCTCCAACCTTACAAAGACAACATCTATGTCATCCAGCAGCTTATCCGTAAGTAAACGGGGAAGAAATATCTGAACGGGGTATAAGTTCCTTGAAAGGGCAATTGCTGACTTGTCCATCAGATAATGATGTGTCCTCGACCAAGATTCGCCTAGTATGTATAAATCCTGACCTAATCTACCATTTCGTAGGGAGCCGAGCTCTCGAAGAGTTCGGCTCCTCGACTCCTCGACTCCTCGACTAAAACCTTTGAAACCACATACTAATTTCTTGTAGTTCTTAAGAAGAGAAATGTCTATCCAATACTTGAGTAAGTCCACTTGAAACCCCCTTGGATACTTTTCAGCACTAATTTGTGTCAGTACCTGCACCAGTTATTGAGTACATAGAACAAAACGAACTTTATCTTGACGACTCCAGTGTAGACGGGAAGGGGAAGACGAACGGACAAGGCTCTGGTCGAGCTTCACCTGCAGTTGGTAGTTCGTCCAAGAGCTAAATTCTTCGGAAGGAAGCTTATAAAACATCACACTCGACTCACACAGCGACACTGCTCAATTCAGAGCCAACGGCCCACACGCCTATATCCACGCACCAGGCTCTCCTTGCAGCTAGCACTGTGCAAACCCTTCCTGGTACAGTACTATGGAGACCCGCCCATTTCCCTCTTGTGCCTCGAAAGTGCTGTATCCTAAGCACAGCACGCCTCTATCATATTTCTTTCCATGGATTTTGCATTGGGTCGGCATAAGGGCGGCGGATGATTTGATTTTGGGTACGGATATCTGATTGCTTAGATCTGGACCTAATGCGAGGCTCAGAGCCAGCCGATATACCCAAAGAGAGACTCTGATCTTTTAAAGATTGAGAAATAGATCTTTGAGCCATGTTTTTACACCGCTTTCATGGCCTAAAATATCACAGTGCATTTGGTACATGAAGAACAGTGTGAATGTCCCAGACTCCAACCCACATTTGGCCGTTATTCAATGTCCCATTTGCCAACATACTTTCACGCCTTTCAAAGCATCTATGTAACGTTTCTAAATCTCGATTGCCTCTGCTCATATAAATCTCCGTCAGCCTCATATTTTTTTCAGGCACCGGCATCAACCGTCGAAAGGCCCGTGCGCTTGGGCCGTATGGGCGCGTCATAGGTAATGTGGTGGCTGGCTTGGAGCTGGTGACCTTGACTCAACACTCACATCTTCATAACTCTTGTGAGAGCGACAACTCGAGTCGCAGAAAACCGAATACTACAATCCTTGATTCCGAGCGTTTTCTTTCCATCATTACGATAATCCTGCGGCCCTGAGCGCCGCCACTCCGAGATGAGACTGAGGCACTTCGTCGCTGTTGCGGGGCTGCTCAGTCTAACATCAGGCGAGTTATTTACACCCAAGCATGAGGCAGGACGATGTGCCATACGAGGGAACTGTGGGGGAGGAGGATTCTTTGCACCGCCATTGCCATGTCCTGATAATGGAGTTGCCGAGGATCCAGAGGACGATGTTAGACAACAGTTGGTGGAAATGTGCGGGCCAAAGTGGAAGACTGGCCCAGTATGTTGTGAAGGAGGACAGGTACGTACATTTACACCATTATGAGAACTTTGCTGATTTGCTATAGCTTGATACACTATCCGACAACCTCCAGAAAGCACAGCAGTTCATTTCCGCCTGCCCAGCCTGCAAGGAGAACTTCTACAACCTATTCTGCACATTTACCTGCTCGCCAGACCAATCGCTATTCATAAATGTCACAAAGACCGAGGAGAAGAGCGGGAAGCTGGCTGTTACAGAACTAGACCAGCTCATCTCAGACGACTATGGCTCTGGATTCTACAACAGCTGCAAAGATGTGAAGTTTGGGCCTACAAATACAAATGCTATGAGCTTCATTGGAGGAGGTGCAAAGGAATATACGGCTTTCCTGGCATTCCTCGGGAAGAAGAACCCTCCATTCGGCTCTCCTTTCCAGATCAACTTCCCAAGACCGAGCAATTACTCTGAACCTGGAATGGGACCATTGGGTATGGGAGCGAAGAAGTGCAATGACGAGGACGAGAGTTTCCGATGTGCTTGTATCGACTGTCCTGCGGTTTGTCCCAAGCTACCAGAAGTTTCCGAAGCAGGCTCATGCCATGTTGGACAACTCCCTTGCCTGTCATTCGCAGCTATCTTGACCTACGGCGTCATCCTTCTCTTGCTTGCTACGGCGGTATTTGGTCATATTGCTTACGCAAAGCATGCTCGAAGGAAGAGTGAGCGTCTACGACTCTTGCAAGATACCAGTCCAAGTGACGACGAGGATGAAGGAGACATGGTCCACAACGGTGCGATGTACGATCGCCCGCAGAGAAATTACTGGATCAATTCTGTTTGTGACAGTGCCTTCAGCAGGCTGGGATATGCAACTGCTAAGTTTCCTGGAATTACCATTGGTACCAGCATTCTGATCGTTGGACTACTAAGTCTAGGATGGATCAGATTCAAGGTTGAGACCGATCCTGCTAGATTGTGGGTCAGTCCAACTTCAGATGCTGCTCAGGAGAAGGCCTTTTTCGACGAGAATTTCGGACCTTTCTACCGAGCCGAGCAGGTCTTCTTGGTAAATGATACGGTCACGAATACCACGAGCCCAGTCCTTAGCTATGAAACTCTCAAGTGGTGGATTGATGTTGAGGAAAGGATCAGTGGTCTTAAGGGAAATAAAACTGGAGCCACTCTTGATGATGTTTGCTTCAAACCTACGGGTGAAGGTTGCGTAGTTCAATCAGTGGCTGCATACTTTGGAAACGATCTTTCAAATTACAACGAAAACGACTGGGTTGACAGACTTCGAGACTGTGCAGATACTCCTGTTGACTGTCTTCCGGAATTTCAGCAGCCTATTGAGCCAACCATGATTTTTGGAGGAGCCAACGGCTCCAGCGATCCTGCAGATTCATCTGCCATCATTATTACTTGGGCTGTGAACAACTTTTACGAAGGCACGAATGAGCTTGATCGAGCTATGGACTGGGAAGAATCTATGAAGGCGACTCTACTCGGCTTACAACGCGAAGCTGAGGACCGTGGACTGAGGCTGTCATTTTCCACAGAAATCAGTTTGGAGCAAGAGCTTAATAAGTCGACCAACACCGACGCCAAGATCGTGGTCATCAGCTACGTTATTATGTTCTGCTACGTATCACTGGCGCTGGGATCAACTACATTGTCATTGAGATCTATTTTACGCAATCCGGCTACCTCCCTTGTCGAGTCCAAGTTTACTCTTGGTATTGTAGGCATCTTGATTGTGTTGATGTCTATCTCAGCGTCCATCGGGCTGTTCTCAGCTGCAGGTGTCAAGGTGACTCTCATTATCGCCGAAGTCATTCCTTTCATCGTACTAGCAGTCGGCGTCGACAACATTTTCTTGATTGTTCACGAGTTTGAGAGAGTGAACATCAGCCACGCCGACGAAGTGGTTGAGTACAGGATTGCCAAGGCTCTAGGCCGAATGGGACCATCTATCCTTCTGTCCGCGATCACTGAAACAATCGCTTTTGCCCTAGGTGCCTTTGTAGGCATGCCGGCAGTCCGGAACTTTGCAGTTTATGCTGCCGGTGCCGTTTTCATCAATGCACTACTGCAGGTGACGATGTTCGTCTCTGTACTGACACTCAACCAACACAGAGTTGAAGACCATCGAGCTGACTGCTTCCCGTGCATCAAGATTAAGGATGCGGGGGTGCACCTAGGTGGTTCCAACGGAAACGGCTACCCAAGAGCTTACGAAGGTCAAGATGAGGGGGCTTTGCAAGCGTTCATCCGCAAGCACTACGCTCCCACTCTTCTTGGCAAGAAGATGAAAGTGGCTATCGTAGTCCTTTTCCTGGGTCTTTTCACAGCAGGTGTCTCTCTGATACCCGAAGTGTCACTGGGACTAGACCAAAGGGTTGCAATCCCCGACGACTCGTATCTGATTCAATATTTCAATGATCTCTACGATTACTTCGAATCAGGTCCTCCAGTCTACTTTGTCACCCGAGAGTTGAACTTCACAGAGAGAGTGCACCAACAGGAAATCTGCGCGCGCTTCACAACATGCGAGCAAGAATCACTCACAAATATCCTCGAGCAAGAGCGGAAGAGACCAAATATCTCGTACATTGCAACTTCGACAGCAAGCTGGATTGACGACTATTTCCGTTGGCTGGATCCTGCTGCTTATGACTGTTGCATCGAGGGGGTTGGGAGGAACAAACATACATGCTTTGAAGACCGTGATCCAGCTTGGAACATCACGTTGTCTGGCATGCCTGAGGGCGATGAGTTCATCCACTACATCCAGAAGTGGCTTGACTCTCCAACAGATGCCAGCTGCGCCCTTGGCGGTAAAGCTTCCTACAGCACCGCTCTTGTTGTTGACGCAGAGCGAGACACAATCCCAGCCAGCCACTTCCGCACCAGTCATACCCCACTTCGAAGCCAAGATAACTTCATCGATGCATACGCCTCGGCACGTAGAATATCGAAGAGCATCACAAAAAGCACTGGTGTGGAAGTTTTCCCCTACAGCGTATTCTACATCTTCTTCGATCAATATGCCTCCATCGTCCGCCTGACAGCCACCCTCCTCGGTTCAGCACTGGCTCTGATCCTGATCATCTCATCCATTCTTCTTGGATCCCTCAGAACAGGCGCAGTTGTTACCGCAACAGTGATCATGATCGTTGTCGACATCATCGGTACCATGGCTGTCTTCAACGTCTCCTTGAACGCCGTCAGTCTCGTCAACCTCGTGATCTGCGTCGGCATCGGAGTCGAGTTCTGCGCCCACATTGCACGAGCATTCATGTTCCCATCTCGTGCCGTCATGGAACGAGCAAAGAACAAGTTCCGTGGTCGTGATGCTCGAGCATGGACTGCACTCGTAAATGTTGGTGGCTCTGTCTTCTCTGGTATCACTATCACCAAGCTTCTTGGTGTTTTCGTGCTCGCGTTCACGAGGAGCAAGATCTTTGAGATTTACTATTTCAGGATCTGGTTGGCGCTAGTCGTCTTCGCTGCTACACATGCTTTGATATTCTTGCCCGTAGCACTCAGTCTCGTAGGTGGAGATGGCTACATTGACCCTGAATCTGATGGTGGTTTGGAGGAAGATCTGGCAAGCAGACGATACAGGGCTATGTTGCCAGATGATGAGGATGATACGGATGATGAATATTAAGCCTGAAATTGTAATTTTGTAGATAGATTCCCCTTTTGGTAACAGGTCACAGCATAGCGCCAATGTATTTTATTGATTTTATTACCTTCGTCTCCCTAGTATTATCTGACCCTTTTCAGGTCGGCGGTAAAACATTCACTCGTGACTCGTAGGAGATGACTGACCAGCTTGCCAAACCCCACCTGACTAAATTGGCCCATACGAGAGCTGTCATTCGTTTCTTAACTCATGTGCATCGAATTATCACGTACCAGTAGCTCAAGTCAGTATTTTGACAAGTTTGAAGTTTGAAGTCGCCTTCATTATCCATTATGGAAGTCATTAATTATACTTCGTACAGACTACGCTACATAGACCATAAGTCCTGGTTCAGATCCGTAATACCAACACTATCACACCATATTCATACAAACAATACAGACCCAATACAACAGGCCACTCGCCCCTCAACCCAAAACAACCCACCATACTCAAACAACAATCATACCAATCATCAAAAAACCACCCACCCTCCCAAAAATTTTCCAACCCAACACCAATATCGAATGCCCACAAAACAACAGCAAGTAAGCAATCATCTTCAGCGCAAGTCTCAGCAACAAGACCGTACCGCCCAAGGCGGCAATGGCCGGTACAGTCCATATTCGTGGTCAATGACTGCTTCCCAACATAATCCTCCTATTCTTCTTAATCAAAGCATTCAACCTCTTCTCCAAAATCTCCGCATCCTTCCTCGCAAGCTGCATAGCGGTTTCCGATTCCGGCAAGCTGAGCAAGGAGACAGTGCTAGGTTGGCTGCGGGTCATGTCGCCACCGACGGCAAAGTGTGCTGTCATGCTTTCCAATCCTGTAGCAATCATACCCTCGCGATTGGTAGGGCCGTAGCCATTTTCGTTATTCTCGAGATGTGGAGTTGTTGGATCTGTGCCCCAAGAAGTCCAAGCCGCGGAGGCACCGGAACGCATCATCTCTGTATCCAATGCGTTTGCGTTCAAAGCTTGCTCTAGTTGCATCGAGGTTGACAGCGATGGCAGGACATACTGGTTGATGTAGCTGAGTGCCTCATCACGATTAATCTTGCCCACTGGATCCATTGGAGTAGTACCGGTATTCGACATAGGGAAGAAGGATGGAGGTCCATTTGGTACCGCACGACCTTCAATCAAAGCAAATCCATTGCCAGCGTGATGTCTAGATGAGACGAACGCAGTGGCACCCGATTGTTCTGCGATGCGAGCTTGCAGGTCAAGATATCGCTTCTCTTCTTCTGTCGTTAGATTGCGGACACAATCACCATTTGGCGTCAACATGATTCTACCCGATCCGTCCGTGACCTTGTGGACCGATTGACCAGAGAGCAGTGCAGCTCGGTCTTCGGGAGTGATGACTAACTTCGGGTTGAAGCTTGGGTTTTCTGTGACGGGGTCCTGGTGTCGATAGCTCATTGGAGGATTCTTAAGGAAGGCCAGATCGTTTACGTCCTTGATGAAGCCAGAAGACGTGAGATACTGGAAGATCGAGGCTGGAGTTGACATTGGCTTGTTAACTGCCTCATCCTCAGCCTCGGAAGCAACGGGAGCAGGCTCTGGAGACCGCTGTCGTTGTATTTTGGCTTTGCCCTTGCCTTTGGAGTCTTGGGCCTTTGGTTGATTTCGAGCAGACGACTCGGATTCTGCCAAAGTAACCTTCTCTGAAGCTTTAACTGGTTGTTCAATCTTTGTAACCTTTGGTTCTTCAACGACCGATTCCGAAGGGCCAGGAGATGACGGCCTGCTAACAGCAGGGGTTGATCCTCCAGCGGCGCTGTGAATGGGTTCCTTCTTGACCTTTTTCTTCCTACCCATGATAGGTGCAATTTCTGGTTCAGGTTCTGTCTTTGCCACAGCTGCCTCCAATTCCGCCCTCTCTTTCTCTTTCTGAACTTCCTTGCGCTGCTTTCTCTGCATGCTCTTGGTAGTTTGACGAACAGGTGCAGAACCTATCTTGGAAGGTGGCGGTGAGCTAGCTCTCGACATGGAGGCAGATGTAATCGATGCGTTATCTGACAACATCTCGCTAGTGGGTGTCCCAGGGCGATCAAGTCTTGAGACAGATGCTAGACTTGGTTGGCGTGATGGAAGGAACGTGGGAGGAAACATGGATGTGACCGAGGATGGTGTTGCACTTCCAGCTGTTGGAGTCTCGGTCTTTGGGGTAGACGTGAGGCGTAAGGTTGTTGGAGCTTTGCGCGACAGCGGAGACTGCACAGCTGCTGTAGGTGCTGTACTTGCGGGAAGTGGAGGGAATGCTGCTGCCGCTACTGCGGATTTTCCAGGTGTCGCAGGACCGGCGGGTGTCTTGGCAGAAGGTTTCACTGGGACAGATATATTCAGGCCTGCCGCGGACCGCTTGTCTGCCGGCTTCGGAGTCGTTTGGGCGACTTGTGTACTACTGGTAGATTGAGCAGCTGACTTCTTGTTCGCAATACTGGCAACAGCTGGCTTCGTTGTAGGAGTCTTAGCTGGAACCACTGTCGCTGTAGCCTTGCTCTTTCCACTGTCCAATGCAGGGAAGTCCTCAGATTTCAGGCTGGGTTGCGAAGATTGAGAGGCAATGGCTTTTGAAAGCCCTGTGTTTGTAGCTAATGTTTTCAGATCTTTCTTAGCTTGTGCGGTAGAAGTTTCCGCGGGAGTGTTTGCATTGGATTCGGGAATGGTGGGAGCAACCGTTGAGACGTTAGCCAATGGTGTCGCAGCTCTGGGAATAAAAGTGTTGCTTCGAGATGGCTGGAACGAGGCCGCAGTTGCTGCACCTGGCAAAATTCGAGACGCAGGTTTCGCCGATAATTCATCCAAGGAAGAAGAAGCAGGTGGGTGGGCGTGAGGCAATCCAAGGCCAGGGGGAACAGAGGGCGTTGACGACCGTGATGCTCTCGGGCTGTCATAGATATCTGGAATTGCTGGAAGAGTGAAATCGTCTGGGGAGCTATCTGCAACCAAGGCATCTACAAAAGAAGCTTCTTCAAGGGAAAGTGGTCCTTGGTCATCTGATAATAGACTTGTTAGCAAGCGACCATAAAGTTCCAATTCAAATCGAACATAAAACAATAAGCAATACAGCGCGATTCTTGCGCATCTCCAAACTTGACTACATCACGTCACGGGTCCATCATCGTCTTCGAGGTAAAAGTAGAGGCTACTGAGGGCACAAAATGTGTGAGAATGCTATATTTGACCAGCCAATCAATTGGCGTGGGGTCGGGGACTTTAACGTACATGAGATCCGGCCGACGAAGACGATGATGGAGTTCCCGACGCAACCTTTGTGCCAAGTCCGCTATAGCCAACGAATTGATGGCCCCGAAAGCAACGCAACTGAAAGGAAACTGCAAATTCATGAGATCCCCTCATTTCCCAAAGTGCAAATGACGCCAGAGCATCCGAAGCTTCCACCTTGGAGCTCGTCCATGCTCGCTAAAACAAATATGCTAGCCCCAAGCAAATGCGACGCCCTCTTAAGGGGTCTTTGCCAACGCCACGAAGCCCAATATCTACAAAATCCCAACCGAAACAAACGCCTGCCGTAACCGCCGTATCTACCACCCGCGATGCTGCATTCCTGCGCCATACATCATGCTCGGATTGTACCCACCTTGAGCCTGACCGCCAAACAGTCCCTGTCCGACTCCGGCATTGCTCTGTTGCTGGTGCTGCTGCATTCTCGCTTGCAAGATACTCGGGTCCGCAAGATCGACTAAACCACCTCCCCCAGAGGAGGAAGTGTTAGCATGTCTGTGCTTCTTTCCCTTCTTCTTCTGCTTTTGACCGAAGTCGTGCAATGCTCCAGTCTGAGGACCATAGAGCGATGCCAAGAGGCCAGAAGCAGGAGCTGGAGTGGAGGAGGCAGATGGGTACTGTTGAAGAAAAGAAGGAAACATGTACTCACGCTTGCCTGTATCATGCGATTGACCACCCGCCGCGCCACGATTTCGGAGCATCTCTCGAAGCATATCACTACCATTATCCTTCGCCAAACCACCAAAGGCCGAATTGCCGCCCATCGAGTTTCCAAAACCGTGACCCTGACCAAACATGCCGCCAATTGGTGGAGTTCCAGAGGATTTGAGTCCAGGAGGTGGACCAGGCATGGAAGATCCATAGAATTGACTGGATGCAGACGGCATCATAGAAGACTGCTGCGCCATCAACTTGGGATTTGCTGACGGCTTGACAGAACTTGAAGAGGATGAGCCGTCGTTGGCAAAGCTGTATCGAGAAGACTGTCTATTGTGACCTTGCTGTTGGAACAATGCAGACCCTTGACCACCGAGTTGGTTTCTCATTCCAGGTGGGTACTGGTCCATGAAGCCTGGAGATTGAGATTGACCTGCCGATCCCAGACGCAGCTGTTCCATTTGTTGCGGAGTTAGAGTACGTCCATTTATGGAGCTCAAATTGTTCAAATTTTGGGGGAAGTTCTGGGACAAGCTAGGTCCAAATGGTCCTCCATTGGAAGCTCTCTGTATCGGAAGTTGCGTGCTTGGTCGTCTGTTGAACATGGGCAGGCTATCCCTGATGTCGTGTCTGTCTTCCGGCTCGCCACCTAGCTGCAGACTGCCGCTTTCAGGAGCTTCTTCCTCGAGGGGTTCGGCAACCGATTGTAGATCTGCCAACGAATCTTGTTCCACATGCAGGCGAGCCTCTTCTTGTTGTCCTTCCCGCATAACTCTGCGCTTCTCTCCACCTAAATTGTCAAAGAGTGGTGGGAATGATGACTCGGCATTTTGGCATGATCTTGCGTAGTTGACCTCTATTGAGTTGATAGCTCTCAACAAGGCGATGAGAACTGGATCCCTCGCAGGCCGTGGCGGTTCGGAAGTTGTCGCTACATCTGATCGCGACTGGTCGTCTGCAACCTCTGCAAGTTGTTCTTGAGGTTGATCTTGCGCTGGCCCAGCGGCCTCGGTGGAGACAGGAACTGCTTGTGAGAAGGCAGGACTCGAGGCAGCGCCACTCGTAGCCACACTGCCTCTTCTGCTTCGTTGTGGAATCCCCTTATTTGCCCAGCTTGCAGATGATGGAAGTGCTGAGCCATCGCCACTGTCAGACCCCTCCTTACTGTTGTCCCTCGCCATCGGCTGCGCAGCAGCAGCCACAGGTTGTGCCTGCTGAATTGGAGCTTGGATCTGAGTAGCTTGTCGAGATGAAGTGGACGCAGAGCTTGATGCTGCGACTGGAAGAGGACGCTGTGTATTGACACTGTTGAGGGATGATAGATCCTGCCGCGAATAACTGTCGTTGTTGTCGCCAGGTTCGTGAAGGAACATGCAGTTCTTATTCGTACATGTCTCATTCCGTAAGTAGGCCGAGCAATACTTGGTGGTCCCAAGTTGTGCCCGCAGTACACGTTCGCCATTCTGTGAACCATTCACTGCGGCTATGCATCTGGCGGCGTCTTCGTTCCGAGCAAAAGTAACATAGACTCCCAACGAATTTCCATTCGGGCCTGTTTCGTTCGTCTTCTTGTTGCTAACCACGATTTTGACAATCTTCCCATACTGGCCAAAGTATCTATCACCGCGTAATGTTGACAGAATTTCTTGTTCTGGTATGCCTGGACTTAGACCGACCACATACACGAGGTTTTTCTGAAGAACTCGGAGCCCGGACAGGTGTTTGCGGTTGAGATTTTCGACTTCTCGCTTTTGTGCTTCCTTCTGCCGTTGTTCTTGGTTCTTCTTTGCCTTCTTCTGAGTCTCGGCCTTAAATCGTGCGATCCTAACAAAAGTGGTTAGTAAAAGTCGTCTTCATGGAAGGCTACCTACTCCTCTGGTGTCACAACTTTCCACTCTATCGTCTTGTCATCGTATGGTCTGCGGCATGCTGGGCATAACCCATTAAGATTCTGTCTGATGTTGTTGAAGCAGAACTGGCAAATCTGTGGCAAAGTACTGTATCAGCGAAAACTCAGTGGTGGCAACCTGCGGAGCGGAGATGTACCTGGTAGCCACAAGGACACGGTCGAAAATTCTTGTCCGAAAGGTCGAACTCTTCTACACATAGGGGACTGAAGACATTCTGTTAGCAAAGAGCTCAAGGCGGCAGCAGGATCGAGATGACCACCAGGTGGAGAGACATACCACGACTCTTCGTCATCATCAATAAAGCTATCTTGAGGTGCCATATCGAAGTGAGGTATGATGCGCGCAGGACTGGTTGTGACGTCCGAGACGTGAAGAGCTTAAATGGCGGATGGCGCGCGAGGGAGGTGTTGATGGCGCGTCGGAGAGAAATTATGAAGTATCTTATCGACTCCGTACAACCAGTTCGTAGGTTGTCTGCTGTAGAAATTGGTAGAGGAGTTGTGGCATTAATGGCGGAAGAATAGAATTGTGGTGAAAGGATGTTCGATGGCTTCCTCAAGAAGGAGCGAAGAGTAGTGAAGCGCTAAGGCCAAATAGGTTAAACCTCGTTAGCTGGTTTTAGAGTGCACTAGAACCAATCAAATCATGATGAAATTGGAGGCGAGTGCTTCCACCTCGAGACTTGAAGCCCGGACAGCTTCTCACTGCAATTGGGAAAACTACACTTGCTCCTCGACCATGGCAATGAGGGTGTCAAACCGTGGGGCGCTGGCCTCAGCTCTGCGATCATCGAGGACAGCTTTTTCGCGCCGCAATAAGTCTGCGTTCCGAACGTTCACCTCGACACAACACGCTAAAGTTGTAGTCTCTCCCGATACACCAAACATGCGTTTCGCCCAGCGAGAACCAGATGCTGCCCTTCGTGCCCCTCCGCTCAATCCAGCAGACAAGTATGCAGCAAAAGCAGATGACATGCACAAGTATGGATCATGGCTTATGGGCTGTCTCCCCAAGTACATCCAGCAATTCTCTGTCTGGAAGGACGAGCTGGTTATCTACATTTCACCCTCTGGTGTTATTCCAGTGTTCACCTTCCTCAAATGTACGTTATTCGGAGGTCTACTCCCTTCTATGTCATGGTTTAAACTGAATTATTGCAGACAACACTGCTGCCGAATTCACCCAAGTCTCCGACATCACCGCCGTTGACTTCCCCACACGAGACCAGCGATTTGAGGTCGTCTACAATCTTCTCAGTGTCCGTCACAACTCTCGAATTCGAGTGAAAACATACGCAGATGAAGCATCTCCCGTCCCTAGCATCACAGGCCTTTACGATGGCGCAAACTGGTACGAGCGCGAGGTCTATGATCTATTTGGTGTATTCTTCGTTGGGCACCCAGATTTACGACGAATTATGACCGACTATGGCTTTGATGGACATCCGCTCCGGAAGGATTTCCCTTTGACTGGATATACAGAGATTCGATATGACGAGGAGAAGAAGCGAATTGTTGTGGAACCACTAGAGTTGACACAAGCCTTCAGAAATTTCGAGGGAGGAAGTGCTGCATGGGAGGTATGTTTTCTATCAATTCTAGAAGCCATGAGTTCTTAGCTAACATCGTACAGCAAGTTGGGCCCGGTGTGGATAGAACGCCGGAAACATTCAAACTACCAACAGTGAAGCCAGAGGAGAAAAAAGAGGAGCCGAAGAAATAGACGCGATAGTTCACTTGTACATACATGCTGTCACAATATTGATCCCTTTGCGGAGTTCGTATTGATTGGAAGCCTTTGTTCGTGAGGTGCTGCCTCTTACCTCCCTCCACATCTTCTGAATTGCTCACATTTTTGCTTGTCTTGCTGCTTACCAGCTGCCAGCACTATCTTATACCACAGTGCATTTTTGAGGTTCAAAATCTGTATTGGAAGTTGTAAGTGCATTTCGCATGCTTAATTTTTAGCACGCCAGGCGGTACCGTCGCCACTGAAAACAACATCCAAGCTCCGCTTTTGAGGGACAAGTATTGATTTTTGGGCCGTACATTTTTCTGCGTAATTTTGCGTTGTGTTATTTCAAGTTTTTCTTGCATTTCGACACATTTGAGGGGTCAAAGATCATATTGCGTAAACAAATACGCGGCAGAGTGAGTTGTATGCATTTTGAGCTACAACATTCCCGTAAAATGCTATGTATTTCTGCTGTTAAGAGAAGTCACTCCAATTTTATCACTTGGATATGGTATAGTGCCTCGGCTCTCTGGTTGCACGTATATCAGCAAAGGGGTTCGCTAATAAGGTACCATCAAAAATCTTGAACAGCGTTTCTTCTGGAAAACTACAAGAACTAAAGTTCAATGAGATAAATCGCACCATAACCGCAGCTTCCAACCTTCCTTGAGTCACCGTGTTTATCCAAAGTATTCTATTGCAATCCTTACGATCATGTCAACTGTGGTTTGTTGCAATTCGCGCTGTTCGCCTATTCGCTACATTAAGGGGGCCATCCAAGAATGGCAACGCCTCGTCCATTTCCACGGTGCCAACAAAGTATATTTTGATGCCAATTGAAGTGACTCATACGTCCATATGAGCGTTCTGCTACTATCTCGCCCTGAAAAGCGTACCAGAACTGCAAAATTTATTCGGTTCTGGACTAGCCTGTAACATATCTGTATAAACTCTACTCCGCCTTCCATTTTCACTTCCTCCTGCATGCATTTTCCAAGTTACTACCGAAGTGAGCAAGCCTACACAAAATTCTCAATTTCGCAATCTCAACAGCATCAAAATGTCTATCGGATCAGTCCAAGCCAACATGGCTCGCTTGAGCATTGAAAGTCAAACCTTATTCGACACTTACCGCCGCGAAGCGGCTGAAGCAAAGCTCTACTACATGCGCGACACTCTCGACAACGCCGCATTCGACGACCTCGTCGAGAAAGAAATCCAAAGATCAATGTCCAACTCGGATACTGAAATCGACCTCAAAGATCTCGCCAGAAAGATCAAGAACAAAATCAGCAAGCTTTTCTGCAAAAGCGCAGAGCAATAAACGACATCAAAGTACCTCCACGCCTCACGAATGGCAGACGGAGATGAATAATTTCAAAATATCAGGTTTGTGTGCGCTCTCTTCCATCATGCTTGAGTCACCTTCATCGTCGAACCATGGTTCTCCTTATTGGCCCAAGCGTCTGATTTATGACCAACACACAAAAATACCTACATTGGAACCACACTCAAAGGAGACCAAACTGGATTTGGAGCGGTCACATGGAATATACTCAAGTAAGCTTAACCATTTATCCTACCCCAGTTTTGCTTACGCTAATCCGAGATAGAAAGGTTCCTCGGTGAAAGCACTGGAGAGAACACCTCAAATCACTCGGCGAATGTCCTTGGAGATTGGGAACAGCACAGCAAACCCGACGGCTTCGCCGATAATCACAGTCTAGAAGCATCGTCAAAATGACGACGCCGCGTTCAAATTTGCATTGCTACGAAAGCATTTGCACAACAAGTCCGAAGCACAACTTGCGTCATGACAGATGATCCAAAATCATAGTGTCAACGACTACAACAACAAAGTCACAACACAGTCTTTCCCAACAAATCTGGAGAATCCTCAATCAACACTCACAAGAGGAGAACGACGAAACATCGCCGTCTCAAACGAAGAGACTGGACAAAAACACCAACCACAACAACTGGCCCAAGTCACTCGTCAATATCCGGAGAAAAACAACACCATACAAAAGCCAACCTTAAACTACAACAATTGGATTGATTATGAACATCGAGAGTTCCCTTGGGTCCTCGTGTGGCCTAAGGGAGGAAGGGATATGAACTCGGGGGCTGAGAAGAACAGATTCATTGGGTCCTCGTAGGGCCTAATGGAAGAATGGTTACTAACATGAAAGAAAGCACTCGAGAAATCAACCAAACGACATCACGACAAATACGACAACTTCACCGACTCGGCAACTTTAACCACTCGACAACTTCAACCACTCGATGACTTCAATAATTCGACAAACTTTATCAGAGATCTGATTTACGGAAGGACATTCAATGGATAGGATACGTACTTGCTAGACGAGAGATGTTTTTGGAATCTGATATATATATAAAGGCTGGCCCAAAGTGGAGCATACCTTTTCCCCTGAGACTGCAAGTCAATAAGCAGCGAGGTTTATCGGTGCTCGGGATTTTGGTTTGGTTTAGATTTTCGTGGGAAAGGTGAGAAGGCAACGACGAGGAATCTACAAGTTTCCAACAAGAGTGCTCATGCTTATTTTGGTGACTTCTAATTTCCCCGCCAAGATCAATGTCCTTCCCACGCGTAATGATTCATAATTGGGTCGTGAAAATTTCCCTCAGTCTGTGAAGCACATTATCCACGTGACACACGTAATATATACACTGACCCTGTCTCGCAACGCGTCGGCTGAGTCTTTGATCTGATGAATTCATAAATCAGAACTCCACACGGATCTTCGCAATTCTTCTGACAGCGAACCCTCTTGTGGACGTCGAACTCTCCTTCATGGCTTTGAAAAATCTCCCTCCGGGGCTATGCGAAGTTGTTCTCAGCCATGTGGAACAATTATCATGGAAATCTTTGCACCTCGTGAATAAGACTTGGGCGTGTCAAGTCAATCCGGTGCTGTTCTCTGACCTCAGTGTCTGGATCGAGACCAAGTCCTTACAACGGTAAATGCCTCTAGGCTTTTGAACACTTTGACTTGAGCTCACATCATCTTAGGCTTGTCTCGATCGCGAGCGATAATACCATCAAGCATTATTATGTACGAAGCCTTACTATTAGCAACGAATTCCTAAGTGTCTCTACTCCAAGTCCAAAGACTCTGATATATGCAATTCAAGGGCCCGACTCCGATTCGGGTCGGCCATATCGAGTATATGAGCACCTATTAGATAAGGCGATGCGCATTACGCCTACGAGTTCTCAAGATCTCATTATTCCCCATGAGATGATGGTTTTGGGGTGGGGCCGCCAACGACTCTTCGATACATGGCTGCTACACAAAGAACTTGCGGAGGAACAGAATGCCTTGATTCGCGATACTGGCTCCGCTGATCCCGATGCCGACCCTGAGTATTTAGACATCAAACTTCTATCAGAGGCACTCAACTCTTTACCGAATCTCTCGGAGATCCGACTCTCTACTAACGGCCTTGGTGTTGAAGAAAAACTGTTGGCAACAAGAGGCCCTCGAATATATACTACATGCCGTGAATGTCGCTCTGATGGAAGACAACTCTACATATTACTTCATGCCGCCGCCGCCTCCTCTTTCAACTCCAAAAATCGAGCAAAGATCACGAAATTGATCATAGATAAGGACTTCTAGAGAAATTTTCGAACGCCTGAATGGAGGTACTATCACCTCTTCGTACATTGGGATTACCTGCGTGCAGCAATGCCGATATTCAAGAATATTACCTCCTTGAGCCTACCCGCCGAATCTAGTCTCAATCCTAATACTAATCACATTTCGACGAAAGACGGCCTTATCGACTTTCTCCGCGGTCTTCCTCATCTTGAATATTTCGCTTTACAAGGTCGTGGTCCTCCAATCGCCAAGATGCTGAACACTCGGGACATATTTGCTGCGGTAGCAAGCACATCTTTCCGGAGTCTCGATTTGGCATAATGTGTATTGGATTTGCCTGGCATGGCGAAATTACTGGAAGGTCGGTTCGCGAATCTGGAAGAACTATATCTCACCAACATCGCACTGAAGGGTGGTCATTATGATGCGTTCTTTACACAAGTTCGAAAGGCGTTGAATCTGAAGCACTTCTCGCTGAAAGGCCACTTGTTGGAAGTAAAGGCACATGAGTGCCTTTGGCGTCCCGATGAAGAACAAGATGAAAATGTCCTCAATCGCCTCGAGGAACGTCGCCAGAATGCCAGGCAGGCCATTGAGGGATTCGTGCTCCACGAAAAGAAACAATTCCCCTCGGAATTGCTGGACATCGACACGTCCAAAGCTGTTTCATGGACGCCTACAAGCATAAAAGTCGTGCTGGGCGAATCAAACTGTTCATCCCGAGAGTGTACGCTTCCGATGAATCTTCCGACGAAAACTACTGGGATGAGGCTTATTGAATGCAACATCATGTTATGAGATCCTGTATACAAGATTTATATTGAAGTGGAAGTTCTCATGGAGTTTTAATTTCTGTTTGTGGATGACGCTAGCCGTTTCTGCCTTCGAATATACCCGGTTTTCAGGTTCTTTAGCGTATCCCTCTTTCATTCTCCTTTTTTGGGGGGGGGGGGGGACACCGGACAGATGAGCACGAAGAGCATAAAAGCCGAGGAGTCAAGTATGCAGTGGTAGTTTCACAAGACTCTCGTCGAAGATTACTCCAGATTCAGCTCTGTTTTGCATTATATCGTTTCAGAAAGTGTAGAAACTACATACTCTGTGTCGTTTATTCTGCACACAAGGAGATTATCAAGCACGTTCCAGGTCAAGTCATGACCTATACAAAAGCGCAGCCGTCTACGTCCAGAGCGTTCAGCATGAACCGACCTGCACCGGATTTGTCTGAGGAATCGGGACATCGATTCCAGTCTTCGTCTCAACATGATCCTTGCTCAACACCTTCTTCTTGATGAAGAGAGTAGCAACAATACAACACCCCGAGGCAACAGTGTAAAAGATCCAGCTATTACGCAGGCTCCCTGCATACGCTTTCTGAACAGCCATTTTCTGTGCCTGATCCTGGATCAAGTTAACCGCGATAACATTTGCAGCCGCTTGACCCTTCGACAACAAGTCCGTGATATTGGAGGGCAAATTCAGTGGCGGCGTACTCAACGTATCAACTCGACTATCCATGGTATTCTGGAAGATCACGCCTCCAATGACAACCGACATCGCTGTCCCAATACTGCGAATGAATCCGTACGTCGAAGATGCAGTAGCGACGTTCTGTTGCGGGACAAAGGCCTGGAGAGCAAGAAGAGGTGGTCCGAATAGCAATCCGCAGCCAATTCCTGTGAGGATTTGGAGCCCGACGACCTCGCCTGTCGAACTTGTGGCTGAGAAGAGAATGTACATGCCGACACCGATTGTCATTATAACAGGCCCAATACGGATCAGCTCGAGGTAGTGTCCTGTACGGTGGATGAATACGCCGGAGAAAATTGACATCAGTGACTCGGTCACTACTAAAGGCAGGCTTAGAACTCCGGAGTGCAGTGGCGAAGCACCTAGAGCTGCTTGGAAGTACAGCGGAGGATAATATTCAATGGCAAGGGAGATCTATACAATTTCAGTGACCAGCCTACTCTATGATCAATGAGATCACCCACCATCCCATGGAAAAACACAAGAACTAAGACGGCAACGTTTGAGCTCTCCCGGAAGATTTCAAGGGGCATGAGAGGATACTTGGCAAGCCGTTTCTCACTGAACACGAAGAAAATGCTCATCAGAGACCCAAATAGCACCAAACAGATGACTTGAGGCGAGCTCCAACTACCATAATCAGCCATAGTCCCAAGCTTTGAGAGACTTTGCACTTACGGGAAAGTTGCCCCTCCAAAATCAAGACCAAGAAGGAGCATCAATATCAATCCAAGGATGCACAGACCTCCAGCCCAGTCGATAGCCTTGATTCCATCTCTCATTTTGGTTTTGGGATTATGGACATCGAGAAATCCTAAAATCATGAAGAAAGCAGACCCTGATATAGGAAGGTTGATCCAGAAAATCCATCTGACAGTATCTTTAGCTTGAGATGTCGATCATTGCGGAAGAACTTGCCGCCACCCAATAGTCTGAGCGAAGACCCCTCCCATGATCGGTCCTGCAGCACCAGCGACAGTGAACACAAGTGCCGTAAGTCCCATAGGCAGACTCCTCTCTCTACTCTTAATCAGCACTGTCCCTCTCAAACCATTCTTCAGAAACTCACCTCATGCTAAACATATCACTAATAACAATATACACCTGTGTAACCAACCCTCCACTCGACAACCCTTGAAAACTTCTTGCTATAATCAACATTTTCATACTCCTACTTTCGGCTGCCAAGATAGAGCTTCCGAAAAACATGGCTGAACTGGTGAGAATGATCGGCTTTCGTCCCCAGATATCTGAGAGCTTTGTCCAGATGGGAGAAGAAGCTGCATTTGCGATGATATAAGCGCCACCAATCCAAACGTAACCAGATGCGGTGCCGAGATCAGACACGATGGTGGGGATTGCTGTTGCTACAATGGTTTCTGGGGTGGGAAGCAGTGAGCATTCGTTCCCTCTTAAAAAATCCCAAGTTGACAGAAGACAAGTACACCAGAGACCACACGGAGACTTGTGTAAAGGATAGAGAAGTCCACCTCAAAAAACTCGACGACGAGTCGAAGACAGGGAACATCAATCAAACTCACGGTCCAAAGCAGAAATGAACAACACCAACTAGACCATCAGTCAGTACCATCCAACTCACTTCAAACAATTCCAATTCAACTTACATTCAACGCCACCACGATAGCAATAAGTCTCACTTTACTTCTTTTTTTTACTCCCAATTCCTCGGTCACTACCAACTCTCCCGGAACTGTGAGCTCGATACCCGCACCGACTATGCTCGAGGCAGAGGGCGTTGCTGCAACGACATCGATATCCATTGTCTCTTCACCCGCTAGGTTTAACTTTTTGGTTTCGTCCATATTGTAGGCATGGAGAGAGATGAAAAAAAGTAAGCACACGAGACGTGGGGAAAGCGATCAAATATCAGAGGTTGAGATGATTATACGCTAGTCCTAATTTAGCCAAAGACAAGAAAGGTGGATCCGGGGAAACTTTAAAGGCGCACCCGCTCCCGCTTGGCAGCTAAATAAGGACTCGAGGCTCCTCCAGCCAGGGGAACTTCTGATTGCATGCAAGATTGTAACAGCAGTCAAAAGTATCAGTGGTCACTGTCTTACTAGCTGCCAAATCTTGATAGTGTTCCCAACCCTTATTCCCTATTCCATGTCCTCCCTCCTCGACTCGACTCAAGCACACATCTCCTCCTCAATTTCTTCCCAAACTATTCTAACAGCCTTCACTCCTTGCAGCCCCATCATCCCCTCACTTCCTCTACCCAAGGTAGCAGCTAAAACTAGCAACCTTATCATTGAACGCCGTCGGCCCAAGACCCGGACAACTCAAATCATTCTGTCCAACCTGGATTGTCCCAGAGTCTCCAGTGCAGTCATCGGAGCTACCGCCTCGTCAATTTTATATTTTATAATATCCAAAGACAGAACCCACAAATAAATATCACAACCATAAACCCCTCCCACAACATTTGGAATCTCAACAAACGTCAAGTTGTTGACCAACGGCACAACATCCTCTCCAGGAAACGAATTCCAATTATCTGCACATCACGAGTATCAAAATTCCAGAAGGTAGGGAAGGGAAGAGGATGGAAAAGTAAGGGGAGGAATACAGCAAACACCCGCCACAACACTCAAAGTAGCGCAAAACCCACTCCCCCTCGAAATCCCATACGGACACGGATCTCCCTCCGGAAACGTCGAATCTGTACATGGATAAATATCGCCAGCTGTCTGGCGAACAACGTTGGGAGCGGCTGAGATGAGGGTGGCGATTGAGGCCAGAGACATTAGACTCGTAATGAACTGCATCTTGAATCTTGGGATTGAGATTGAGAATGAGGTAATGATATGGATTTTCGTGCTGTTGATCGTGATGCTGTGTAACTTTGACCTGATCAGGAGGCTCATATATACCCAAAGCTTGTCACAACGAAGCATCAAGCCTCAACCACGAATCCCAAACCCCGGTCAGCAATACGGGACGGGAGGACGAAAAAAGATACGATCTTGGTATCATCCTTCCACGTCGCATATGCCAAGACGCTTTATGATTATTAAGGAGGAACACGAATTAGACGAAGAAGAGATTTTTAGAATACTTCCGAGTTTGTATAGTGTCGATACAAATCATGCCTTCCTGTTGCGGCCGCAGCTAGAGGAAGTCCGTAGCCGGCTTCGCTGATCGATGAGGGATTGAATTCGAGGACTTCTCGCTTCGAGCTGACTCGGACCATGACCACCATTCTTGCATTGGTGATCACGAATAAAGCCGAAATACTGAAGTACGCTTGTGAACTACCGGAGAAGTCTGATCTGGTCGTCCTTGCGCTTCGCAACTCGCCCTGACCCCTGCTTACCACTTGGAAGCTAAATATGCACATCGTAAAGTATTAGGGAATAGCCGCTTATTCGACGAGGTTGCATTATCCCGCTGCATCTAAACAGCAACACCACGTCTGGACCAACCATGAGGGCCCTTCCAAGCCTATTACGAGTCAGTATTCCTCTTTCGTAAAAAAATGGGGGGTTTGAGGAGTTGCTTTCATAGAGCTCATGAACAGCGCCAGAAGAGGAAATATGGCTGAGGAGAAGTCGACTTACCCAAACCCAAAGACCGCATCCGATCCACACGGACACAGCCATCAGCCAAAACGTCGGGGCATAACATTGCTTGCCATAACACAAAACATCTTCATCCATATCGCTGAAAGAAGATCCCTTGTTAGCCGCCCACTGATAAACATTCGAATAAATAACCCCCCAAATCGTCGCTCCCGCTGCAGGCACCATTGCCACAATCCCCCAATTCGTCCCGAAATTCTCCACGCCCCAGATGACGCTTATAATCAGAGGCGTCAAACTGAACAGGGCTCCGTACCCTGAACCGATCAGGGTTGATACTAACCAGAATCGTTCGGCATGATTCTGGATGAGGCCTGAAGCCAAGATGACTTGGCCTAAGGAGAGCAATAATGCAGATACGAGTAGGAATGTTATTCGAGAGATTGTGAATCGGGTTTCACGTGGTGGTAGTGAGGCCAGTGAGTTGGCGGCTGATTGGTAGTGGTGTGCTGCTGGAGTAGGGGCCAGGAGATCCGTCATGGTTCCAAAGAATATACGAGCAACTGTCGATGTGATTGCCACGATGGACACATGCGTAGCTGCCGATGTAGGCACAATAGCGATGGCCGGATGTGGAGGGTATAGGGTACCAATAATGGTTCCCAGGTTGGTGATGAAGGCTTCGCCAGGTCCTGCAAAATTGTTAGAAGGCATCTTTCTCTTTGAAATGAAAACATACCTGAAACCATGAGGAAACCCGCTGCCAACCACCACATTGTGCGGTCTTTGAGGAATCTTCGGGTTTCCTCATTCAACAGCCAAGTCTTCTTTCGGGCCTCCTCTTCCTCATGCGCCTTATTGTCGTCCTCTATACTCCTGATCTCATGAGCATCGTCGTCCAGGGCATTATCAATCGCGCCATAGCCTCTGCCACCTCGGAAGAACTCGCTGTCCTCCAAGAGACCGCTCCTCTCAAGCTCCTCAACCGCCTCATCGATCAATTCGTCCTCGTCCACAATCTTCAGTAGGAACGTCCCAAGCAAGCCCACCGCCAGCAGTGTGAATGCCAGAAATAGAAAGAACTTGAAAACATCCACATCACCCCTCTCTCCATTATGCCGTCTTTCGTATAATATCCGACTGCCAACCTGACTCTGCCACATCCCGCTGAGCCCGAAGGCAGCAATTGGGCTTGCCAACGCCAGTCCCTTATGCTTTCCTTTTCCGAAATTCTTCGCACATGTCGTAACAGCGCTAAGATACATCAACGTAGTCGCCATGCCAATGATAACAAATGCTGTCACCATAACCCACAAAGGCCAACCCCGCTCTATTGTGTAGCCATAGTAATCCTTTGCCCCGCTCTTATATGTGAATGCTGCCAGCAGATATCCCAGGCTGAATAGTATAGCAGAACAAAATGAAAGGGGAGCTGGTCCATATCGATCGCAGAAGTATCCGAATAGGGATACTGGGAGGTATAATGCTAGCTCTGCCCCAATAACGACGATGTTCACTTGGAGTTGTGTGTACCGGAGGCGTTCCTGGAACAGATGACCGTAGAGCGAGTAGGCAGTGATTGAGCCCGCGCAGAGGCATGATAATATGGCAGACGAGAAAGCAACATATCTCGTAATGTCTCGTCGTCTCGCGAGGTTCTTTCGTGCAAGGGAGGAGGAGGAGGAGGAGCTAATGAATGATTCGTGGTCGGGTGCGAGGAGGGGTGTGCGATTCGAAGTCATGCTTGTGGCTGAGAGGATGTGCCGTTTGTAGGACGGCGCCTGTCTAATGTTACATGTATGAAAAGATATGTACAATGGTAGATATTAAGTAGATGTTGTTCATGTTGTGTATGTTGTGTCGAGGAGGTTGGAGCACGACATCGCTTGACTCCGCATGCGGCGCTCGGAAGCTCATGAGCCAATGCCTGCCGAGCGTCATCGACCTTCCTTTCTTCCTCATGATCAAAAACATCGCGAATCGTGGCTGAAAACCCATGCGCGTACCTGCGTCAAGAAAATTATCCTCACCGGTGACCTTCAAGTACCAAATTATCGTAGACAGGTTTAATTTATGTTTTTCTGCCTTTTCGCTGCATCAGAGATTTCATTGCAAAGCATGGTCATCCTCTTTCCGCGACTTTTTCCGCGCATTTGTCTTTTGAATTGTCGGTCACAAGAAGAGAAAATCTGAGTAGTTCCTTGCTTCATGCGTTAGCTTACAGTCTCTCACTCCTGACCGTCGTCCATTCTATTCTATCTGGTTGAACCTCAATCAGAGACCCTGGGCCTGCAACGGACATATCGTAGTGGCTTCCGGTCACTTCTATCCTCCCTCTGTCCCGCACGAGAGGCGTGAGTTGAGCAACTATGACCCCGCTCTGAGCTTTTGGTAATCCTCGTAGTACAATCTCAGGGATCCGACCATACACTTGGTCTCCTTGGGCCTTAAGAGGTTGGACTTGAGGAAGGACATCATCTTCGGGCCAGGCGACGAAGTCGATGGCTAGCCTTTTGAGTCGCGGGAATGCCGACATATGCATCTCGATATACGATGGTATCTTGCTCAGATCCGTCTTGCAATAGGGATGCCAGGCACTGTCATCGACGCTGTTGTCATCTTCCTTCCCCCAGATGGCACCGAGATATCGAACTTCAACAAACTGCAGGTTACAGTACGCCAGCTTGCTTGTCTTGATACTTTCCGGCCATAGGACTTGGATCGGTCTTTCCATGCTCTCGCCTATGAGGCCTTTAAGGATTGTGTCCTGTAGGAGTCAGCATTGATGGATTCTAGGTAGGGACATAACGCACCGCCGTGGTATGTGGTGATATGGATCGATGTGTTCCCGTGTGCCAGAGGAATTCAACTCGTTTCTTCTGACCAGCAAGCAAGCCAGTTATCTCAGCATGCCCATGAATTCTGAAAGCGCTCTCGAGACCAGGTCCAAAATTGAACGCAACGGCTTGATTTCTGAGTATAATGCGAATACCCTCGGTTTGGAAGAAGTGGTCCACCTTGAGGAAATTTGAGATATGAGTTTTGAATTCCTGTTGTTTTGACTTGGCATCCCCATTCAGCAGCCGGTTCGCTGCTCCAACACCCGCAAAACGACAGTCACCGCCCCGGATATTGGAGACCATGATAAACTTCCCATCTGGATCGATAAGAGCCGGGCCGGCTAGGATTTTTTCTAGGATTAACAACTTGATGATGTCGTCGAACCTCGCAAACACTGTAGATCTCGAGTCAGCAAATTGCTTTCATAAGGCATTTCCACGGGAGCATTGTGCTACCCTTGTCTTCTTGCACATCACTTCCGCTGCCAAGATTCAGCTCTCCAAGAGATTCTTCTATTGGCATTGTACTGCAAGTGTCGGGACTTTGAGCCTGCCTCAATCACACAGCGCTTGAGTGATGAACGCAGATGCTTAATCAATCACAGGCCCAGAAACTGGCTTTATTGTAAGTAGATTTATTGGACAAAGCTGCGCAGGATTCTTTGACGAGCGTTCTGACAGCCACATTGCACAGTACATGCTGGTTGCCATGCCCAATTAATCTGACTTCCATTTTGTAATGTCCCAGAAAACAACGTACATAGTCAATTTAAACTTCCTTGCCACAAAGACTGCTCGCAACAAACCTGAACCTAATCGTCTAGCACTCTCCCACACCCCTTTTTCCCTTTTCGCCCATCCTCGCTTCCGCCCGCCTCCCTCCCAACGTCTATAGAGATTTAAATAAGCAGATTTCTTTCAACTTAAGCACAAATCGTGACTACCTACGGTCGTCTAGTTGGGTTGTGGTGTCCAGCTGCAATTGTATCAGTCTCACCAGAATGTCGCGCGTTCGATTCGCGGCTGAGGGATTTCAAATCCTTTTTGCTTGGGGGGTGTTTTTTTTTAGATAAATCCTTTTTGGGCTTTTTGATAGAACGGTATCTCTTTGTGACTTATGGGTTATCAAATAAAGCCGAATGGGAAGTATATTGAAAGCTTTTTGCAAAAGGAGTTCTTCCCCATTGCTCGGCTAGTGCTTTGGGGGCACTGCCTTCACTCCCACACGCCTCCTTTTCACACCTTTTCACACCCAAACCCCTCTTTCCCTTTTCTCTTCCCAAAATAACAAAAAAAAACCAAAAAGTATTCAAAGTGGCCAGGCAAGGACTCGAACCTCGATCTTCCCATCGCTCTCCACCCAAAATGGCAGATCAAAAACCCGGTCAAGGGTTGCGGAGAGCATTGACAGGACGTGCTAACCATTGCACCACCCGGCCTATGGCCATTACGCCATGAAAACGTTAAGGTTGTTTGATGACGGATTTGTGCTTATTTAAAACGATACGGGTGTTTCGGTGATCGGCGGGAAGTCGGGGGAGCCGCGACTCGGTTAGGATTTGTTGAAGGCAATGAAGGAGAGGAAGGGTGTTAGGATGGGGGAAACCGAAGGGATGAATATCCCAGCCATTCTGGGACATTGAAATCTGCTAAGTGTCACGTCTCCGATCTGTACAATCACCTTTTAGCTTGCCGGACGGCATTGTCTGTTTCCCGACATTTGCTCCAGATCAGAGCTGTAACGCGACCAGATGACAATGTCCTAGACCTGCTGGGACATTCACCAATCTCATTTTCTCTAAGGTCTTTGAAACTGGCATTTCATTCATGAAGGGTATAATACATGTTACTCAAGTCACCCCCTATCCTTCCTCCCTCTCCCCGGCGTCCCATTCACCGGATGTCCATTCATCCCATTCATCCCATCCCTACTCCCACTCGTACTACTCGAGTCCCTCAAGTACTCAGCATACAACTCCCTCCTCCCTGTATCCTCCCCTTTAACGCCCATCTCCCCTCCATTCCCCATCGCAAACCCATTCACCTCTCCCCAATCCTCGTCCTCCTACGTAAGTCCAACCTCACCATCCATATGATCACCATCCACACTCCCCGCCTTCCTCACACTCGGCGTCCTACTCCCTGCTCTAGAAACCCGTCCATAAGCCCCATATCTCCTCTTATCATCTAAGATAACATCATAGACCAACATATCAGCCACATGATCTCTCCTCCCCAAGCTGCCTGTTAGGGAAATACTCCCTAGTCCCCCATTATACTGATGTCTCTCCTGCTCTCCACCCACGGGAATTAGCACAACCTCTCAACCCCTACTCTATCATCACCCCCTAAAAGAGGAGTGCAACGGATAAACCGGGGTTTAACTTCAGCGGGTCCACGACCGCGTTCTCCGGCGTAGGTATTTTTCGGGAGCCATAACACTTTGCCGGTTATGGAGGCGCCGGCTTGGAAGGCGGATTCGAGGGCGGAGATTGTGGCGGAAGGGCCGCCGAGCTTGGTGAAGAGGTGGGTGCGGAGGAGGCCGGGGATTCGGAGGGACGGAGAGACGAATATTATTTGTAAGGAGGGATGTGGGCGAACGAGTAGGTACTGACCAAGTGTCAGTCAAGAATTGGAGAATTAAAAGGGAAAGCAGAGGGAGCAAAACAGTTGCCCCAAAGTCCGAAAGAGACTGGCCATGAATGCCGCTGCTTGTAACTTCGTATGTTCTTCCACACTTGAGGAATTGGGAGAAACTTACGTGTTTGTAAACCCCAGGCAAACTACTCGTCGCCGGATTCCCATTAAGATTAAGCCCACTCAAACCTAAGCCCCCGGTACCCTCCCCCAACTCATCCCCCCAATAATCCTCCTCCTCTGCCCCCTATCCTTAACACTAGTCGGCACCCCACTCCTCACACTCCCCGCATCCGTATTATTATCTCCTCCGCTCAAATTCCTACTCACCACATGACTCTCATCTTGACCGAACATCATGCTCAACTCCTGTAACTTCTCATGTTTGTTTTTCATCTTTGGTAT
>FJOG01000002.1:2808459-2918853 GCA_900073065.1 Phialocephala subalpina
ATCGGCGCTAAGTCCAAAGGCGGTAGCAAGACCCTGAAAATCTTGGCTCACTTCTTCCTACCTCCGTAGCCCAAGAAGCTATCCCGAGAGCGACAGCGAGGTTGCTCGGCAGCTAATCGATCGCTGCGGACGGCTAAAGTTTAGACGGCAAGGACTCGAACCAGGCTTGCGGGACGCGTGCAGTGTCTTTGATCTGAAGTTCTAGACGTTGACGAACAGTCGAACACTGTTTCTTTGGCGAACTGAGCACTCAGCAGTGAGACATCTGGAAAGGGGCGTCCTCGCTCTGTTCAGGTCTGTTCAGGGGTAGGAATGGATCCATCTCGTATCGAAGGCGATAAACTCACAGATAGTGGTGGAACGTTCGTACAGGCCTTGGGGTGGCCCAAGACCCATGGCGAGATCATGTTTATCGTGCTGGAACGCTCTCCTCGTAATAATCAACGGCTACGAAGTATGCAGAGGAGGACCAAAGCGGGAGCTTTTTGTCTTGATAGACTGCTCTCTCTCCTGGCATGTTGGGTTGTATTCCTCCGATTCTGGACAAGAGTCTTCGCCAGGGGACCCGGATGAGGAAGATATTGAGGCCTAGCTCGCTTGATCACCCACTAGATTAAGATTACCACTAGATTTTACTGTACCATCTATTTTTGTGCTGCAGGGTCGGGTCTTGGAATTTTCCTTCAGGGGCTCTCCTCAACGCTGTCGCGATGTGAGTGGAGGACCTCACCCCTTCCTGCCCGCGATCCGATCTTCAGGCACAAAGGAACGACTCAATTCCTATTGGCTTCAGCTCCAGGTACAGTACACGTGAAAACTATCGGGTTGCTGCCGCCATTTCTCGGCACTGCAATTACCACCAATTTCATCCATCATCCAACTCACGGCATACCGGCCATGTGTGCTCCTTCCGCCCCTTCCAACTCCTGGGACCTGCTTCTCCTCGTCCGAATGCAGATACCGTTACCGTTACCGCCTCTAGCTTGGCTTATTCTCCAACATGATTTGTACAGTAGCATCCTGAAAATCTGGCCACTCTTCGTATTCTTTGACCGAGCTCACTTTAAGCATATCGAGTCCCCTGCTGTCAAATCTCATCGCGTGTGGGGGCAGAACAGCAAAACAACCTCAATAGAGCCTCTTCACCCTTTCGCATACGGAGTACGGCTCCGGAGACCCTTGCAAAGCCTGTCTTTGCTGCAGGAGCGCTAGGATGCAAGGCCGCTTCGATCAATTATTTTCCTTCTAGCCGCAATTGTCTTTAGTTTCCCTAAGCCTCCCTGCGCCTGTCCCCTTAGAGGCGTTGGTCTGGCAGCGCCTGTGGAGATGGCACCGAGACATCCTTACCTCTTTCATCAGCATCCCTACCACAGATCGGTCTCTCCACGTTGGGGTGTGATGGCTGGCTCTCCTACATCATGGCCGTGGGCCCTCCGTTCCACTGTCTCTCCTCTTCTGTTAGTACAGGAGATCTTCTCTGTCCGTCGTTACCTTTTTATTTTATTTTATACTTAATTTAATAAACAGCGAAGATGGCACCTTCAATCGTTCAGGTTGCTGTCTCGTTGTTGTGCGTTGCTTCATACGCAAGTGCGGATGCGGTTGTCTTGGATAAGAGAGCTGCTGTGGTACCAACAGTTCTACCAGGAACGTGGGCGTACCAAGGATGTTACACGGATCCGGGACCAAGAACATTGACGGGCTCGTCATACGTTAACACTACCGGCATGACGGACGAGTCCTGTATCAGTTTCTGCGATAAATTGGGTTACTACTATGCGGGAACAGAATATTCGCAAGAATGCTGTAAGTTCCACAGACATTCAAGCTGCTTCAACAGCACTAACCGTACTCTTGACAGACTGTGGCACCTCGATTGCTTCAACCGGAGCTGTGGCGGCGGCAAGTGATTGTTCGATGACTTGCACAGGGAATTCGACGGAGATCTGCGGTGGACCAAATCGATTATCAGTCTTCTGGAACGGAAAGAATCCTCCACCAGGACCATCCACAGATCCCGGGGCTTTGGGATATGGCTTCTTTGGCTGTTACACGTAAGTTCCAGTGTTCAGCGTCTATCCGGGTGGCTGCGGCATTACGATGGCGGAAATTGACGAGAAACTGCAGTGAGGGGACAACCGGTCGTGCATTGACTCAGTTCACGGCAGTAACCGGTGGTCAGTCAGCGATGACGGTTGCGTTATGTATCTCAGCATGCAAGACTGCGGGATACACGTATGCGGGTATTGAGTATGCTGACGAGTGCTGTGAGTAGAAGGTTCTTCAGCTGAAAAATGATTTACTAAGATTTTGCAGACTGCGATAATTCGATTCAAAATGCCGCTGTCGTTGCTCCCGAAGGTCTCTCTGGTTGCAACATGCTTTGCGCTGGAAACTCCTCCGAATACTGTGGTGCCGGTAACAGATTGGATATCTATAAGCTCAATTATACAGGAGTCACGTCGACTTCGTCGTCAGTTGTTTCCTCATCTGTAAGTAGATTTTCGTCAATGTCCGTTCTCGCCAAGTTCTTTACTGTCACCACAATCTCGAATGTCAGCAACTAACATTTGCGAAGACTCTCTCATCCTCTTCGACCTTGAAGTCAGTCAGCACGACGTCCTCGGTCTCATCGACCAAGGTCACTACAGGCTCCTCCAGCTCAAAAGCGACAACTTCGTCGGTTTCGTCCACCAAAGTCACCACATCTTCTGTGTCCTCTACAAAAGCGAGCACATCTTCGGCGAGTTCCTCGAAGTCCAGCAGCGTTTCAAGCTCAAAAGCCAGCAGTACTGGTAGCTCCTCAACCTCGAAGAGTTCTTCTACAGCTGCCAGTTCCTCGACTTCCAAGAGTTCCTCCTCAGCTGCTGCCAGCTCTAGCGTATCTTCTTCATCCTCGAAATCCAGCTCTTCTAGCAGCGCCTCGAGCACCTTGTCCTCCTCAAGCAGCAAATCCTCATCTGTTTCATCTACATCAGCATCCGCTTCCCCATCTCTTGCTGTAAAGCCAACGATTGGACTCTATAAATTTGCAGGATGCTACACTGAAGGAACGAATGTCCGAGCCTTGAGTGGCGCCGCTTTTTACGACTACACGGCTATGACCCTCGAGGCTTGTGCTACCAACTGTGCTGGCTTCACCTACTGGGGTGTTGAATATGGTGGAGAATGTTATTGTGGCAACTCTCTTGGTGTCGGTTCCGTTTTGGCAACCAACCAGGCCGACTGCTCTTTCACCTGTCCAGGAAATGCCTACGAATACTGCGGAGCTGGAAACCGATTGGAAATGTACTCACTCTCTGGGTCTGGATCTTCGACTATCAGCACTGCATCATCAACTTCAGCATCCTCGACAGTTTCTGCAAGCTCAACATCCGTCAAAAGCTCCTCAACTTCCTCCCAGACCTCCGCCGCAACAGGACTCCCTACTGGTTGGAAGTACGACGGCTGCTATTCAGAGGGTACAACTGGCAGAGCTCTCCAAAACCAACAGCCAGACAGCCAAACCAACACCGTGGAGAGCTGTATTAAGACTTGTATTGGCCTCGGATACTCTGTGGCTGGTATGGAATACGGAACGCAATGTTTCTGCGACAACTTCCTCTACAATGGTGCAGCTCTTACCGCCTCCTCAAACTGCAACATGGCTTGCCCAGGAAACTCGGCTGAGATCTGCGGTAACGGCAACTACCTTAGCGTCTATCACACGGGCAACTTGACCGTCTACGCACCTCCTGCCGCTCAAAAGACCAATCTCCCAGGCTCTTGGACGTATCAGGGCTGCTACAATGATAACATCAACGACGTTCGTGCTCTCTTCTGGCAGAACATTCTTACCAACAACAACACTGCCACTAGCTGCTTGTCACTCTGTGCTCAGTTCGGATACATGGCGGCTGGTATGGAATATGGTGATGAGTGTTACTGTGGTGATGATTCTGCGCTCATTGCTTCTGGATCTACCACCCAGCCCGAGACTGACTGCCAGGTTCCTTGCTCCGGTAACTCAGCTTACTACTGCGGCGGTGGAAGCAGATTGTCATACTACAAGTGGACTGGAACTCCCCTCTATACCTGGAACACACCTACCGGCAACGCTGCTGGTTCTTACCAATTCTTGATTGGCGGTGTTGTTGTTCCTCTCATCACCACTGTCGGTATTAACAACAAAGTTGTATTCATGGAGAAATCTGGAACTGGTGCCCCAAACACAACCGGTACCTACGAACTCGATCTTGCTTTCGTCAACGACTTCGCCAATGCCTGGAGGCCATTGCACGTCAAGAGTGATATCTTCTGCTCCGCTGGAGTCACTCTTCCCGATAAGGCCGGCCGTCAATTGAACATCGGAGGCTGGGCTGGTGCATCCACATATGGAGTCCGTCTCTACACACCCAGCGGCTCACCAGGTGTAGCAGGTACAACCGATTGGCAAGAGAACAACAACGAGGTCTCCCTCCTCGCTGGCCGTTGGTATCCCTCCGCTATGATCATGACCAACGGCTCCGTCTTGGTCCTTGGCGGTGAAGTTGGCTCCAACAGTGCCCCAACACCTTCCTGCGAGATCCTCCCACCTCCAAAGGGTGGCTATGCCAAGTATCTCGATTGGCTTGATCGTACTGACCCTGACAACCTCTACCCATTCATGTGGGTTCTCCCCACCGGAGGTATCTTCGTCGTCTACTACAACGAAGCCCGGATCATCGACGAATCCACATTCGACACCATCAAGACCCTGCCCAACCTCCCCGGCTCCGTCAACAATTTCCTCGCCGGCCGTACCTACCCCCTTGAAGGTACTGGAGTCATGTTCCCCCAATACCCACCATACTCCGACCCAGTAACTGTCCTCGTCTGTGGTGGCTCGTCCAACGGCGCTGCTTACGCTATTGATAACTGCGTTTCCACTCAACCAGAAGTCGCAGCTCCAACTTGGACTTTGGAACGTATGCCTTCCCAACGTGTCATGTCTTGTATCTGCGCCTTGCCAGATGGAACATACCTCATTCTAAACGGAGCCCATGAGGGAGTCGCTGGTTTCGGTCTTGCTACGGATCCTAACTATAACGCTGTTCTTTACGATCCTTCTAAGCCTGTCAACTCTAGGATGTCGATCATGGCTACCACTATCGTCGCGCGTCTTTATCATAGCGAAGCTATCTTGCTTCCAGATGGAAGAGTACTCGTCTCTGGCTCAGATCCCGAAGATGGTACCAATCCTGAGGAATATAGAGTCGAAGTCTTCAACCCTCCATACACACTTTCCGGTGCTGTCGCTCCCTCATTCACAATCACCAACACAGATTGGGCGTACGGCGCTACCGTCTCCATCACCGCCAAGATTCCTACCGGGAACCTAGCAGCTGTCCGTGTCTCGATGATGGCTGCAGTATCCTCAACCCATGGAAATTCAATGGGTCAACGAACATTGTTTTTGACTGTGAGCTGTTCGGGTACTGCTGCTGCGGCGACGTGTCAAATTACTACACCGCCGTCGAGTCATGTGGCGCCACCAGGATGGTATCAAATCTTCGTTCTCGATGGTGCGATGCCGGGACATTCGAACTGGGTGCGTATTGGAGGCGCTATCGCCGACGCCGCAAATCTCGGCAACTGGCCCGCATACTCGGATTTCACGACTCCTGGTCTGGGAGCTGTTGGATCGTAGACTCTTGTCTGGTTTTCATGTACATGTTAGCATGTTCTTTTGTCGTTGCTTCTTCGGTATATGCCCATCAAGAAATAGGGTGGCGTGAGTGCGCATCTGTGGGAGCGTTGGTAAGGACTTGGTTGCATCATGATGGGGGTTGAAAATAATGATTTTGCATATATCCCATTCAGCGTATGATAATCCTTAATATATGGCATACTGGTGTTGCATAGGTAGCTTGTGGCATCTTGGTTTGGCCTGGAGGAGGCACCCTTGATAGGTATGAGTTGAGCGAAGCGGCGGATATCTAGGTGTAGATAGTACAGAGAAGACATCCAATCAACCAACTTCGATTGGAGACTTCATACTTGAAAGGACATTGTGTTTCCATCCTCTAGACTTGTTATCAAGTGAAACGACCACCTTTTTTGCTTATTTTTATTTCATGTCGAGATTTAAACTTGATGGTCTGCGTTCTTTCGAGTCTCATATCTTTCCTATCATGGGATGTAAGAACGAGGCGCATAGTCGAGATGACAGAAAAATAAATCTTTCATCTTATCTCCTCTTCTCATCCAGTCCTGTCATGAGTCTTTTTAAATTCTCTCACAAGAACTTATCAAGACCACCACTCAAGTCGAAGGCCCAACCAGAGCTGAAAATCATGAGTATCACTATCCGTTAAGTTGAATGGGCTTTTGAAGACCAAGACAAGGTGACCACGATATTCAATCGAAAGGCGCAACTTCCACGGATTCCGGCACGCTCTGCTGGGTCTGGAAAATATTCATGTTCATAGTTTTAGTTCACAGTTACGGCACCAAGTCTCAAGTGTGAGGAGCAATTGTATTCATAAATCTTGCTAAAGCCAATGACAGAGAGCAATCGTTCGTCTTCACACGCCACCAATCTCTCATAGCGCCAAGCAAAAACCCAAGATCAACTCATTCTCTAAGGTTGAAGCTCACTGCTAGGATTAAACACCACGTTCAACCCCTCATTCTGAACACTCGGCAGCAGCTTTGGACCCTTGCAGAAAACGTTCGTCGGATCGTACTTCTTCTTCAGCTCCACAAGCCTGCTGTAATTCAGTCCAAACGCGGTCGACCCATCGACGTCGGAACCTGTGTAACATTAGCTCAACTCACATAATACCGTAGAAGAGAATGGTTTCTTACTGTTAGTGTCATGGTTGAAATACTCTCCAACGCTTGACTCTGTGACAGGATCAATGTTTCCCTCTACTCTCAACTTTGCCCTATCCTTCAAGAACTGTATCCGTGCAGCTCCTACCTGTTCTCGAACAAAATCCCTTACTGGATGGTCAGATGCCGGTTTGTCCCAACACATGATATAAAGAAGGTTGCAATAGGCGCCTCGATTTGCGAAGGCAGTAGCAGTCTGTGCAACCTCACATACCTTGTCGAAAGGTATGAATTCGAGGAGGACAAACGAGTGTGCTGCGTCTGGATGCTTCTTAACAAACTGCTTTAGAGAATCGAAGGACTTCCACGCCAACTCCCGCGAGGTTTCATGCGAAGGAATAAACGCGCAGCCACTCATGGTTCTCCGGTGCCCATGCGCGCATGCGTCGTTGATGAGGCTGTTTACTTCGCTATATGGCATTTGATGGAAATGGCTGTAAATTTGATGCTCTTTCAGCCTCGTCAGCGGGCCAAAGACTGACATTGCCTCCTCGTATGTGCCGTTATAAAAGCAAATGCAAAGGATAGAAGGGACAACTGGCTTTGGAGGCATGTGTCCAGAGCCAACGAAGAGCCAACTCTTTGGGTCCTTGGTTTCCAGTAATCTCTGCGCAAATTCTATAACCGGCTCGAATCCATGAATGTCGAAGACGATCTTTGCGGCCCAGATATTGTCTGGCTGGTCATGTGCTTGGTATGTGAACTTGGTCGCAACTCCAAATGAGGTACCAGCGCCTCTTGCCGCCCAAAAGAGGTCCGTATTCTCGGTGTGAGAAGCATTGGTGATAGTGCCATCGGCGAGCACGAACTCCACCGCGAGGAGATTGTCGATAGTCAAGCCGTGGGCTGGAGTGAGATAGCTGTATCCGCCACCGAGCGTGAGACCACCTATTCCAGTGTGATCGACAGTCCCACCAACCACCGCCAACTTCTCCTTTCCAGCCGCAACATCAACGTCTTTCCACAAAGCACCTCCATCAGCCGTCACAGTCTTGGCCTCAACATTAACCTCAACTGCCCTCATGCCTGAAAGATTGACACACAGGCCGTGTTCCGTTGAGCTCGAGCCACTGGTTGAATGACCGCCGCCACACACTGCTAGTTCAAGTTTATGCTTGACCCCGAAGAGAACGGCTTTGGAGACATCTGCTGGAGTCTTGGGAAAGGTAACGATACTCTATATAAAAGGTGAGTCTGGATTTGATTTGCAAGAGTTTAAAGGATGAGGAGAAAGTGGAATGGGGGCTTACGGCACGTTTCTCAGCAGCAGTAGACCAGCGTTCGATGCCCTTCTCATAATAAGGGTCTTCTGGTCTCGCTACCCGTGCACCTTCGGACAGACTTGCTTTCAGCTCTTCGACGTCGGCGTCGGTGAAGGTCGCCAGGGAATTAACTATGGCGGCGTCGGTGAAGGGAGCCATGGAATTAATGATGGCGGCTTGGACAGCTTGAGATAGGAGCGGGTCATTGCCCATGTTGCGTTAATGAAGGTGATGATGCGGTTGAGGGGCAGAAGGTGAGGACAGTGTGATGTTGAAATCGAAGGAGGTTGAGCCGTGTTGATGTGATCTAAATCCTGAGGTTTTCCCGATAAGTGACGTGAACTGATCATTCGATTCAAGAGCAACGTTCGAGAGGTGCTAGCGACTCAAGATCAAGAACTGTGTTATAAGGAGAAAAGGTGAAGTAGAAAAGTCGAGGTTGAGAAGTCGCGGCTAGCCTGCTCTTTAACGAAGAGGGAAGCGCGACGTGGGACGAAATCGCCGGCAATCGCGACTCTACGTCGCACTTATCTCACCGAAAATATTGAAAAGCCTATCTGAAACAATCTTCATTCGATACTATGCAACCACTTGGCACAATAAGCTGACTTCATTTTCATATGTCGGCCGTTTCAACGCTGACGAGGCGCCCAGTGAGGTGGAAAGGGGCTTTCGTCCTAACGAACCTGGGTGCAGAAGTCTGTGCGTTTAGGGCACTTTGCTAGTAAATAAAAAATGAGAACTTTAATATCGCGAAATCGCAGTTAAAAGGATTGTTATCTAGCTAATTAAATTCGCGTTCGCGGAAATCTAAAGCTTTGAATATTACTAGTGGTTCAGATCTTTTGAAGTGATGGCGAGGACTCGGGTTTCTAGAAGCCTGAAAATTACTCGCTTAGGCCTGAAGATATCGTGAAAACAGCCTGAACGCACGGACTTCTGCACCCAGGTTCGGCGTTTAGGGCACTTTGCTAGTAAATAAAAAATGAGAACTTTAATATCGCGAAATCGCAGTTAAAAGGATTGTTATCTAGCTAATTAAATTCGCGTTCGCGGAAATCTAAAGCTTTGAATATTACTAGTGGTTCAGATCTTTTGAAGTGATGGCGAGGACTCGGGTTTCTAGAAGCCTGAAAATTACTCGCTTAGGCCTGAAGATATCGTGAAAACAGCCTGAACGCACGGACTTCTGCACCCAGGTTCGTCCCAATATTTTCAGGAAACAGAACCCATCTATCTAAGACCTTCCATTTGATCTGATCTTCCCATGAACCAAACTCCATAATTTTCCTTTTCTTTCACGTCCCAGCAAAGAAATAGCTCTCAATTCTCGAAGGGTATACAACAACAACAGCTTCTCATCAACCATATCTAGCACCAGATCTTCATCTAAACTCACCCATAAACTCCTTGTGGAACTTCGCAATGTTTCCTACCCACTCGGTGCCGGGAGCAAGGAAAGTGGTTCGGAAATGGAGAGTGTTTTCTTTTTGTCCGAAGCCGGAGCCGGGGACGACGCAGACTCCTGTTGCGTCGAGGAGGCGGGAGGCGTAGAATTCGTCTGCGGTGCGGCCTTCTTTCTTGGCTGCTTCGACGGCCTTGGGTGGGAGGGTGATGGTTGGGAACAGATACATGGATCCCTGGATTTCCATCAGTAAACAAAAGTTCGGATGGAAGCGAGTCAACCTACCTGAGGATCATCACACTTCACACCCTCCATCTCCTTGAACGCCTCCCAAAGAGCCGTAGCTCTCTTCTGCAGACCATTATAGATACCATCCCACTCCTGCTTATAAAGCTCGTAGCTGGGCTCTCCCTCCTTTGGCGGGTTGACCATCATCTCTACCAAGCATTGTCCAACAACAGGGGCACACAAGCTGATAGAAACAAACTTGTAAATCTGCTCCTGGACCTCGGGATCAAAGCCACAAAGCTCGAAATATCCTCCTCGGTGTCCACACTCTCCAACCATTCCCTTCGAGATACTGTGTAGCGAGGCCAACTCAACATACTTGTACTTCTCCGGGTCCTCCTTCTGCATATCCCTCAAAACACCCTTGAAGCTGCTGAATTTTCCCTTGAAGACGTTGGTTTGGTAGACTTCATCTGCCATCACAACAAGCTTCTCTTGAGCCGCGAAATCAATGACAGCCTTTACATCCTCGACTGGCAGACTGGCACCGGTTGGGTTGCCAGGGTTGATGACAACGATACATCGTACGTCGATTCCTTCTGCCACAGCTTGCTTGTATGCTCCTCTGATAGCTTCAAGATCTGTTCCCCAACCCTTGGACTCATCGAGGTAGTATGGGACGCATTTGGCGTTGAGGACGGAGAGGGAGGCGGTGTATAGAGGGTATTGCGGGATCGGAACGAGGATGCCGGTGTTTGGGGAGGCGCAGATAATGTGGAGGAGGGTATTGACTCCAGATGAAGCTCCGGCGGAGAGGTAGATATCCTTCGGATCTGCGGGGTAGCCATCTCGCTCTAGAACACAGCATTAGAGGAATCGCCTGACAATGACGGAGGCTATACATACTCTCAATGAACTTGGCAACACTCTCCTTGATTCCTGGAGCTCCAGGACTAGCACTGTATGCACCTACAGAGCCGACAGTCTTCAACAGCCATCTCGCCCTCTCAATAACATCCGTCTTGTATCCCAGCTGGTTCAACAGGACATCCTCCTTCTCCAAAAGTGGGGGATATTCCACCAAGCTCAACACCTGTCTGAAGAACGTAATGGGCTTCTGATCCAACTGCTGCGGGTTTCCAATATTGGCAGAAATAACCTTATCGAACGGCAAATCCTTCGATCCCTTCGCCAGCTTCGCTCTATACTCCTCCGACCTCACCGCCAGCTCTCCTCTAACCGCGTACTTCGCCTCCTTGACATGCGGGTTGATATTATTGATATTCAAACTGCGGAGCTGCGTAGTTGACGACATCTTGCGAGTAGACGTATGTTGTGCTTGAGCAGTAGTAGTGGGGAATCTCGAGGGAAATGGCGTGTTATCTGGATATAAATCACACACGGTTAGAAGGAGCTTCTCTTTTGACTAGTCATGGTCACGCATGGCTCCAAAAAAATTTCTCTCCTCCCCCAAGCAAGAATTTAAAAATAAAAAAAAAAACTGGTCTGATAAAACACCGCACTGCTGCATCAGACCAGACCCAGCGTGGTCCAATACATGCCACGAACGAGATGCAGACGGATGGAGAAAAATGTCCCGCATCTGGCCGATGCCGGAATCTGCCTCATAAAATTGAGATATTTTCAAGAACACTTACCTGAGAATTTCGATACCAATCCCCGGAAAAAGCAAAGACTTCGAGACGGGACTAAAGACGTCTTATGGAGAGGCAATAAACTCTGCAGTTGTCTTGTGCCAGAGGCAGATAATGACGCATTGAGTGCCATGGTTTGATCTGAGTTGGGCCCTGCGCCGGCAGCTCTAACGATTGGCGATTCCTAGCTCTTCCGCTGAGATGGGTTCTTCTTCGTGTTATCGCTGAGACATCGTTGGTGTATGTTCGAATGGGTGACGAGTGGTTTGTGCTGGTCAATTGAAAGGCCTGAAGGGCCAGATTGGCGTTCGACAGCTTTATCTGATATGGATCAGAGTGGGGTTGAGGAGCTTGGCCGGTGGCTGGAGAAATGCTGAGTGAGAGGATCAGCGAGCTGCAGAGCGGTCACGGAGAGGGATGCAGCACTGGAAGTTCTGCTGTTTCACGCACGTAAGCCCTAAAGAAAGGATCGATAAGCTTAAACTGAGCTCGAGGTCTTCTGTTAAGTTTATCCGGGTCGTGAGGTTCATGAAGTATCATCCGCCTCAAGCCACACGTGGAATCGTCCTTCTGAGCTATAATCTCTCTTCAAAGTCTCGATATTAAGGCATTTGTAGTTGAAAGAATTGTTATCTTGCCATTCTTGAAGCTTTCTCATTTTTAATCGCGGTTATTAACATGTGTCTCTGGCTTTCTCATCCCCCTTGCTGCTGTTATCACTTCAGTATCTAAGGAGCATAGGCCAACATGCCTCATAGCTTCCTTGAATATAGCAAGGACCTACCTGTGATCCAAGTGAGCTCCTTAGACGACATATTCTATGCTGCAGAGTGGCAGAATAGCCATATAATTATGCCTACGTACGCCTCCTTATCTCCGTCATGTCCGAGAAGCCTCCAACACAACACTAGTTCTACAAACTCTTCGAAAGCCAGGTCACTGCACACTAGGACCAGATGAACAAAGAGTAGTCCACTCTGCTTCCCAAATACCAGCTCCAACTCAACAGTCTTCAACAGAGCATGTGAAACCACGTGACTCATCTACAAGATAACGCAGAACTCCTCCGAGCTCTTGCCCTTCCTGCTCGTTGGGCTTTCAACCTTTCCGACGTTCTTTCCTCTACAGTTCTTGCAGAACCGATCCTCAAAATAGACTAGTCTCGTTTCTATATCGATTCCGCACTTGTCCTTGCATTCTTTCCGTCTCCGAGTCCAGTGACCACACATTCCGTTCTTTTCTTGTGTTCGCGTGCACATCGTGTTTAGACTTTGGGGGTTGATACTGAGCGAAGCTTAGATTTTGAACTTGTCTCTGCGTCTGTGTCTGTGCCTGGACGTTTAAAGTGGTGGAATGGAAAATCCATTCAGATGTGACTGGAAATCAGATGCTGCCCAGTCATCACAATTACTTACTCCATCACCCTTGCGTCACAACAGCGTTCTGTGAATAACACAATCTTCGTTCATTCTCTAACAATACCTATAACCTAATCGCCATGTCTGCCAAGCAAGTGTGATGCTATCGAGGGTTGCTGTCGCCATGCATTTGATTATCTCAACTTTAGTTGCATGTATGGAAGAACCTTGTAGTACAGCGTCTCATCTCCTTCTACGCTTCTTTAAGTTCTCCTCTTACTTCCTCCTAACTCTTACTTCTTCCCAATGCATTTATCACAACGCGACTCCATCTTCTCGGTTTTGACTCTCTTCCTTCCAACCTTATCTCGTTCAATCTTCCCCCACTTCGTTGGACAATCTGTGAGGCTAACCTTTCAATTTTACACCCACACGTGTATTTCTCGTCCTGTTGGATGCACATTTTTTCGGAAGACTCGATTTGCAACGTTTGGTAAGGCTTGAGTTTGTGTTGAAGACGATGTTTCTTTGAGGTCCTGGTTTCGGTATCGAGGGTTGAGGAAAGATGGTAACGCAGGGGGCCGGACCTAGTATTTTATACTTTCCCGAGTTACTCTACCATGGCAGTGAGCCATTCACATAACTTACCGTATTGTTTCCTTCTGTTTCATTTCTTATTCTGTGAATCTTGCACGTCTTCTCTCCCATATCCAGCACCTCCAAAGCCTCTAAAGTCACAGTTTTCCATCTCCACACCCGAAACCTCACATCTTTACATCGACACTTTCACTTGGAACTCAAATAGCACAATACAACCCAAAAAATGTGCAACAAAATCATAATCCGCTACACAAACTGTCCCTGCGAAATAAAATACGACCGTATCGAGCCCTGCAATAAGAGATGCGGATGGCTCACTGCCCAGATACTTGTTCAAAGGATTCAGGATAATTGCGATAATTGCCACCTCAAGGCGAGGGGGAAGAGACGGAGAGAGATTGAGACGAGGTTGACGCTGATGGATAAGTTGAGATGGCGAGGGGATGGGGAGGATGAGATATGGGAGTTGAGCGGAGAGGAGGAGGAAGATTTTCGGGTTGGATGAGAGTACAGATTCGATAGACTTCGGATGAGCAAGAACTTTGCAGTACGGTAACCACCGTAATTATCAACACCAACTCTTGCAAATCTAATGAACATTCAGTATCCAACCCCCTTTCTTGTGAATAGAATCTCTTTCTGTTGCAGATATAAAAGGCCGACTCTTTTTTCATCATCTACTACCAAAATTCTTCTAAAGATCTATTCAACAAGAACAAACCTACCAAACGTCTTCTCGAATCAATAGAAACATTCAACATGTGTACACGACCCGTCAACTATCTGTCGGGCTGTCGAAATAAAGAGAGCCATAAAACACCTGGCCAGGTTAAGCGATGTACGAGTCGATACTGCAATGGTGTGAAGGAGGAGCGTCGGGTCTATGATGAAAGGTGTGATCGATGCGACGAAGCAGAGAGACTGCGACATCAGCAGCAACAGCGACGTTAGTAGTACCAGCAGCATTACCCGGGGTATAGCACGTTGTGGCGAGCTCTAGCACTGAAGAAATGGGCAGGCACCTTTCTTGTTGTGCGCGCTGGGCTTGAAAGAGTTGTGCCGAAGGACTGTGCTGGAAGAAGCTGGTTAAACTTGCAAAATGCTATCAAATAATTCTCATAGAACTTGGATGCTGTGACTGAATTGAGATTGACGTCTGCAAAAGACTGTACTGAGTAGACCAACGTGATCAAAGACCTCATGCGTTCTTCTTAAGAAGCTGAGCTTGGAAGATGGGATCCTGTATTCGATAAACTTCAAAGACATAACGCGATCGAGACATGCAGACAAATGCAGAGATCTGCGTGAAAGAAAGCGCCTCGCGATGTATGACTTCGACTTCAGCATCAAGACCAGCTGACTTTCTGACAAAGTAAACGCTGATGAGGCAAAGCAGCAATTGAGATGATGCAAGACAAACAATTCAAAAGTACAGCATCGTAGTTAGATATAGTTTTCATGCTGTACGAAGATATGAATTCATTAGAACCGCGAGCACGCGAGGAAAGCTCCGTATCAGAAGGTGATACTGATGAGTTGGGAAGAAAGGCTTACGCGGTAAAGACGTTCGCCAACGAAGCAAAGCGCTGGGACTGATCTCTCAGACGCAGAGAGGGAAGTTCGGGGGTGACGAAGTAGTTGAGAGGCGCCCAGCCTAAGCTGAAGCCGAAAGCAAAGACTGAGATCATGGCGACGATTCCAGTCTTTATTTCGAAGGTTGGATTGGAAGCAGTACCGAGTCCGCCCATCGTCATCAATCCGCCGAGTTGGATGACGGCTCCAGCGAGCAGAAGGGGCCTTGAACCCGTCTTAGAGGATTTTTTCACCCCTATCACAATGAACGTCCTCTTCAGATTCGTCCCCTGCCACGACTCCTTGAACTTTCCCTTTTCTACTTCCTTCCGAAGCCTGTATTGCGTTGCCACCAATTCCGATTCGATTTCATCTTCAGACACTGTACCTTGTCGAAGTCTAATAAGAGCTGTTCGTGCCACCTCAGTTCGCCTTTTCTGGGCTCCGAAGTCCCTTATAAAACAATCTTGACCAGATATCTTTCGGTTTCTCTCCATTACCTTGTCCGCCTCCGCCAGCAAAACCAGGCATGAAATCTGGTGTTTCTATACTCGGTAACTGAGAGTTCCGCAACAGTAGGTGCAAGTGTATCTCCTCCCGGAGTCAAACATGCAACACAATAACCATTCTCCTTCAAGAGGCGGAACATGTTAGGCTCCCACGGCTTTATCAAATTCTCGAGACTTCAATGACCGGAGATGTGCGGATATTGGCCTGTGTAGAGGGAGCAACGAGTTCGGTTGCAAGTCTTTGCCTCGAGGTAGCAGTTCGTGAATATTGTGGATGTGTAGGCGTAGTTGTCGATGTGAGGCGTTCTCACAAGAGGATTTCTGAAGCAATCAAGAGAGTCGTAACGGATTTAGTCTTGCATGAAGATGAGGAGGTTCGGTCTCGAGGAAGGGAGTCCATTTTGGACTAGTTCCGCTTGGGGTGCTAGCGTTGCCATTTTGAGATTCGGGAGATGGTCTGCGGGAACAGCTGGATGAACTGATTGATCGATGGAATAAATGCTCAAGTTAAAGTCCAACGAGGGTGAGGTGTTTTGATATACTCTGACCGACAGCCGCCGAGAGCCTGAATGCTGGAAGGCAGTGTGAGTTTTAGGCACTTGAGTAATAACGAGGTAACCTACTATCGTGATCATACCACACGCCTCTGAAGCCAAAATACTGGTTTTGAAGCATCCCAGCTTCGTCTTTCAAGCTATTCACGTAACCCTCGTCCCAGCTGCAGTGATTGAAAAAAGGGTATCAACGTGACAGCTGTGGAAAGTGAACCATCGAGTCGAAAGTTTCCTCCAAACTCTAAATGCTATTGGCATTCTATTGACCTTCGGTATTCTGTCTCGGTACTTCTGAGCACGCAATTCAAATCCCGTAAGGGATATCGGTGATCATGTGTGACTAGTGCGTTGAACTGTCTCTCTCAAAGATATCATGTACATGAGTTGTCCATCGGCAAGATAAGATCACTAAGAACTGACTGTAAGAACGAAGGGGGTCTGATTCTGTAAGGGACTCTAGTGACGTTGAGATTCGATAGAGTCCGGGGAAAATTCGGATAGGCCTGCGCCACATTCCAGCGCCACAGACTGTAGAAGTGTGTCTTCCGCAACGATAAAAACCTCTTTCCAAAATACATCGCAAGCATTTTCATCATCGCACAGTCAAGCATGACTCTGCTCATTAGCAGCTTTACCAAAGCGAGTAAGTGGCAAGTGCCTCAGCGATGGAAGATTTTCGTAGCCCTTTTTGGCCCGTCCGAGTTCACTGCTGCGCTGCTTCAAATCCCGCATCCCATCTTTCCACAACGATAGCAAGGTTCTAAGAATCATTTCAAGATTCAGTCTCCATATCTAGTGATATCGGAGAAGAAAAAGGAGCTTGCACTCCACTATACTCCACAAAGCACAATTGAAGGGCCGACGAGGTGACGAGCTTAAGCTTCGAGATGAAGCAATCTAACCAAGCATAAAACTTCTTTCATTTCTTTCAAGCCATGTTGTGCTTTCCTTCACGCCTTCCTGCTCTGCAGCCACCATGCCTTGTCTTTCAAGCCTCAAAATGCTCTGCTGCTCCGTCGTCACCCTTGGTAGTCTAGCTCTTGCACAAGCCAGCTCCAACCTCACTGCCAGCACGCCCGACTACAACAACCTCACAGTTGCCCTTGTACGAGCAGCCCCAATCAATTGGCCATCTCCAATTTTGAACAAGAACTGGACCGGAGTTTCTTTGGATCTAAACGCCACCGTTACTTACGGCGTCGATCTTATTAGCAAAGCTGCTCAAGATGGCGCGAACCTCGTGGTTTTCCCCGAGACATGGTTTCCAGGGTACGTCTCCCAATTCCCTCTTTCGCAGATCCAGACTGATAGATCTCACAGGTATCCCAAAGGAAACGACGATGCTTGGATAGCAGAACATATCCATGATTATGTCGAGAATTCCCTCGTCGTCGGGAGTGCAGAATGGCAACTCCTTCTCTCTGCAGCAAAATCCAGCAAAGTCTACCTCGCACTCGGTTTCTCAGAACGGACCAACTCCTCCATCTACATGGCACAAGCACTGATTTCCCCATGCGGCGAACTCCTCCTCCATCGACATAAAGTCCGTCCCTCAGGCGGCGAACGAGATATCTGGAGTGATGGGACCATGGACGGCCTGAAAGTTATCGATACTCCGTATGGCAGATGGGGAATGTTGGAATGCTGGGAGTAAGCCATAATCTCCCCTTTCTCAAGTAAACTCAGTTGCTGACATGCTTCAGACATTACCACCCAACAATGACCTTCCTCATGGCCGCACAACTCGAAACCCTCCACATCGGCGCCTGGCCCTACCAAGCCGATTTCTCTGACCCCTTGGCAGGGTACTACGAAGACGCCACTCTCAACACAGCAGCTGCCCGTATCTATGCCATTAACAGCGGTGCCGTGACTCTTTTCACTAGTATCGGGTATGCGTCTGTGATTTCGGGGTTAGGACTTGATCTCAAGACTTTGAATGCTACAACGCCATATGATGAACAACCTATGTTGTACTACTCCATCAATACCACGGCTTCTCATAACACAGACTCTTACAACATTGATGGAGAACAATCTTGGGGCGTGTTGCAAGAGATTCAGGATGCGTGGCCGTACTATATTCCGCGAGTGATTGGAAGCTATGTTTTGAAGAAGACAGTACAGATTGAGGCTTTGTTTGCGTATGCTGCGGGTTATAATAGCAGCATGGGAGATAGTACCTCGCCATTGCCTTGAGACTTGTTGTTTCCGAAGTAGTCCTGGCCTTTCGAAGGTGAGCAATGAGTGGTAGAGTCGGCCTGATACGCTCCAAAGCTTAAAAGTCTGTACATATTTCCATTCAACATGTACGTATTCATAATTGCTAATTGCCAACCCTTTCCACAGATCGAGAGAATTCCAGAGTGCGTGCAAAGCTGGAGCACTTGCCGTGTTTGAAGAGGAAACTACCCCAACCTCGTGCTTCGGAAAGCTTCGATCACTACAGTAAATTTACAGCGTCACACAAGCTTCCACACGCTATCCTTTCAGGCACTTGGTCGCCAAATTCTAGGGGCATTCCCAGCTAGCGCCATGGCACAGCCACGCCTCAAAAAATTCTTCCTCACTCTGAAATTCTCATCCTCAAAATACGTACCTGTTGTCTACAGAAACATTCTCGTCCCCAAATGTTAGTGCTTGGACAATGATTCTGAACCCTCTCATCTGCCTCAAGTGACTACAGAGATCAAAATTTGGACACTCAGTTGGACTCCTTTACCTGTACCTGCATATTGTATCACCTGTACATTTGCAAGCTCAAGTCTGCATTTCGTGCATATCCTTCGAGTTTGTCGTTCATCGCGATTTATATACTTACTTAGTTTGCAATAACTTAGTTGTGTATTTTGCTTGCTTTCCAAAGCTTCTGGTTCAAGCTCCTGTAGGAGGCCGTATGTGATTTGTGTGGAAGGAGCTGGACACGTCACTTCGAATAGGTGTAAGATCTTACATTTTCCAGTCTCGGATTGATTCAGATGGATGATGAAGTATGATATTGCTCATTAATATCTCACAAACATCACGCTCTTCAGCACTATCACTTAAAAAAGAAGCCCCCGACTGCCAGACTCAGGCACTCAGGAGTGGATATGCCCTAGAGCTCACCGTAAATGCCACCTTCCTAGGCCTACGACCGATACTGTTGATCTTCCTGTTGCTGCTGACTCTCACGATCCTGCAATTTTTTCTCACAATCGCACAGGTCGCACCTGCCCGGCACTTTTTTCATCGCCGGTCTGACACAATGAGGAGTCATCTTCCAACACTCCTTCCCATATTCCCAAGCTCGGAGGAACGTTGAGTGTTCCCATGGGACTCGACATTTTTCAAAGGCTTTCTGGTATTGAATACACATTCCGAGTATTTTTAGAGAGGTTGGAGATGGTGATTGGCAGTGCGTTGTGAGATTTTGGTATGTGAGGATGATGGTTAGTTGAAAGCTCGAAGAGATCGAGTGGGCTTTTAATGCTTGGAATATCAAGAGATTTCATTCACAAGAAGTCACGTCAAATCTGTGCGCCCACTTCATCTTAGGAAAATGATTTTGGCCAGAACGTTGTGGCAGCTATGGTCTCAGCGAAAACTGATCGAAGCTTCTAGATTGCACGCAACCCAAACCAAACAATTCCTGCTCCAACCCTTATGCTCCTTCATCCATGCCCTTTGCCAATAAATCTAGTTGCTTTGTTTGAGACCGACCTCGATATTTGTGCTGCTTGCTGTCAATTAGCATTATATAATTCTATAATTAAAGGGGATTTGCGTACCTCCGGCCTCAAAGACGATAATTGACCCAGTTTACAATTGAGGCACAGTCCTCCATAGTTCCCCACGTATCCTTGTAGACTGTCAACACTGTGCTCCTCCACATCAGATCAACGTACGCACAATCAACAGCGTCAAAGCTCAAGTGACAGGCTCAACTCAAAATCAACTCCTCCAACAATAGTCCTTCACTTCGCACTCGAGGCATCTTGGGGTGTATCGTTTGAAGTAGTTGGTTCGGCTTGTGGATCTGCTTGTGGCTCGGTCTCCTCTTCAACCGGATCGCAAACATAGCAATCGCCCGGGTTTCTTTGAATTACCTCGGCGGTGAAGTTGCATCTCGTGCTGGCGCAGCGGTCAGTAGCCCGATGGACTCTGTTACCAAAGATCTCGGTGTCAGTATTCACATTTCAAGGCCTTCAAAGAGGAGAGTAGAATGTCCCAGCAGCCTCGGGATAATCAAAACTCTCGAAACATGGGCGGCGAGAGGTATCTTGCTCCGAGAAAGGGAGCTTACTTGTGTTCATCTGGGACTTGGCAACTAGTTTGGACTGTGTAGAATGCGATACACATCTTGACTCGTTCTTGATGGAGGTTTCGAGATCGTCTGCGCGGTTTCTTTCAATTGATGGGTGTTGAGACTTCTAAAAGGAGGATGGATGGCTTCGAGTTCGAAGAGATCGAGTGGGCTTTTTGTGTGCTTGGTCGCAAAAGAATCAGATTCACCAGTAGAAATCACCTCGCAGGAAATACTTCTGAAACGCGTCATTTCTCGCTATACTGAGGTTGGGGCGGATTTGGTCATGAGTGTATATCTGGTCGCGGGTCCCCGTTACCAATCTGCGAAAGTGAAGTCGAAAGCAATCACTCAAGTTCAACATACATATGCCAAGGCGTCTGATTGATATTCATTATTTACATTTTTCCTTTTCGCTTTCATCTTTTGTGAAGCTTCCTTTGACAGCGTGGATGATTTTTCGCAACACTAGACAGAGATTAGGATATGGTGTTTCTATCAAAGCAGTTTTACGAACCGCCAGGATCGGGATTGCACTGAGGACGATTTTCCCTTTGCTTGTCTTCGTAAATGCCTAAGTCGTCGCCGCTGAAGGCAATTTTGCAGAACTATCCTCGATCGGCCTTCTGACAGCATGGGCTCGGAAGACACCAAACGTGTTTGCAGTCCAAGCACTTTGCTTGTTTTTGGTAACACATTTTGAAGAATCTTCGTTCTTCGCTTGGACTTTAATAATCTTGGTTGATGAGGATCTTTATTGCTTGAAGGCTCCGATGCTGTGAGAGTTCGTGAGAGAAGCAATATTAAATTTGCTTTAAATACTTGATATCTCAAGTCACAACACCTGAGTGACTACTATCCATCCACTGAATCATGGTTGCTAATAGGTTTTTTTCTCCCTTTTCCTATGTTACTTGACCTCAATTATACAATCACAATATGGTAACAGTGAAGTGAACTGATAAAGTGCATCCACATATCGCAACATTTTCCCACAACATTGCTCTTAGCAACATGAGAAGCACGAGTAGCACCACAGTCCCACAGTCCAGTCCTTCGAAGCGTGTCCTCCCCGCTGTAACTTGTGCTTGGTCTCGAAGTTCATGATAGCGATAGAGCATATCTCGGCGTTTGAAAAGTTGATGAAAGTCGCGGCAAGGACCTCAATGTCGTTGAAGTTCCGACATAGCTAGAATGTATTCGGTTCGTCTCCCAGACCCCTGAAGGTCCTGCATCTGCTGGTAGATTCCATTGAAACCGTGATGATGACGTTTATTTAATACCTCGAAGTGCCCTAGAATATCTCAGCTGGAGTTAAGATAAAGAGACTGTTCTCTTTCAGGTTGAACTTACGTTGGCGTGACCTTTTTTGAAACTCTTTCTTGAAGATTTTCAAGTTCGCAATCAAAGCACGACCCATAATTCCTCTGAATCGACTCTCTTCTCCCTCTACATCTTCGACTCTGGCATGGATCAGTTCCGACGTGCTTTTTGTGGCAGTCCGGCTCGCGGCAGCCCGTAAATACGGTATGGTGGTCAAGGCACATTTCGTGGGATGTTGATAAATTAGGATTAAAGTAATATCAAAGAGTTGAATGAGGTACTCCTCTTGCCGTTGTTAGTTCAGAACATCGAAATTTAACAGCTACCAGGATCCTGCATTCGAGGATGTGATCTCTTTATGATCACATCAGAGCTTCATCCCAGTTCCTCGGTTCGCCCCTCGAACTCGGCAATTCTTAACCTCTCTTCACGCCATCCCTAGGTGAAGCGAAGTCAGCTATCTACCATTGGTCGTTGAGTAGTGGAGGGTTGCTGATCGGAAGTGACATCCAAAGATAGCCATTCAACTGCCATTGCCGAGCTTGGAGGTGGTTTCCATTCGTCCGCCAACCCTAAATCCCCCGCATTTTCGGGAGGACCTCCCTAGATGATCACTTTCACGAGACAAGTGTTACTTCGGATTTGATTTCATTGGCTACTTTTTGTGCCCTCCTGAACCCATCTGATAAGTGTCGCGTGTTGTTGACTTCGTGGCGTTTTTGACACGCAGCTTCTGATATCTTGGCGAAAACACTTGACACTTTGAGCATGAAAATTACTGAAGTCTCAGTTTCTTGGCAGTACATGGAATGACGTGTTGCGTATTCGTTGGCCTTATTATAATCAAAAAGGTATAATTTTGACATTTAAGCAAATAATTAATCTGATGAGGTGGAGATCAAATTCCTGACGTCCTCGTACAAAGGTTACCACGCATGTTGAACCTAGTCTAATGAGACGTTTGATTCAAGTGTTGCAATTCCCAGTCCAAAGAATTGACACCCCAAGCTAAATTTCTGCTCAATCCTATTCCAGACAATGTGGCTAGCAGCGAACGCTTTCCACCGATGACCACGAACAGTACATGTCTGGCCTTTGACCCAAGCCAGGCCATTGTGCACACGTCAATGTTTATCACCGCGTATATCACTCGACCATGTTGAAGAGTTAGTCTGCTAGGTGGACTCGAACAATTAAAGGACATCCGATATTGAAATTAGCAGTCATGCGTTGCAATCAACTTCCAACTTGAATATTTCTGCACCTCAACTAGAAAGCAACATCCAGCAACCAAGCAAAGAAAACGAAATGGGTATTACCGCCATCAAAAAAACTCCTCCTTCCCCCGTTTCTCAACCACTACCTCCCTCCTTACCACCTAGTCATTCATCGCACCTCCCCACCATTCCGCTCTCCGCCCCGCCCAGCCTCAGTTTCTAATCGCAACACCAATCCACTGTCCCCATCCCAAAACCTTCCCCTCCACCCCCTTCACAAGCTCATCCTTCTTCGCGTAATTACTAAACCCCTTCCCCTCCACCCCAACCGTCTCACTCAGCGCAATGACTTCATAGAAGTACCGGTGCTCTCCATGTCCCTACACGCGCATCAGTTTACTCATAATGAAGGGGGGATAGCTCAGAAGAAGTCACACACCTTCAACGGTCTAGGACCACCATACACCGAGCTTCTCAAATTCTTCGCGTATTTGAACCCCCCCTTCACAACATTCCCCTTCTCCCCCCTTTCCTTCACCAAATCATCCGGTCCAAGACTCGTCTTCGTGGGAGGGATGTGGTAGAATCCTCCGTGCATGACTACAAACCCCAACGGTCCATCCGCATCCTCTACCAAGATTAAATACTCCTTAACTTTCTCGGCGGGGATGGAAGCTGGGAGGCTCCAAGTTAAAGAAGGGATTAGGTCTTTGCCGTCTTGCGTGTGGTCGACTGTGATGGATTAGTTTCTTGGTTTTGCGAAAGAGTGACAGGTTAGTGGAGCTTTCAGTACAGGAGAGATTGGATGAAAAAAAAGGTCTCTTACTGTCTAATAAAGAACTTGAGGGACCGCAGTCAGGAGAGGTGACGGTCAACGTGGGTTCGGGGAAGGATTTGAAGGCTGGTCCTTTTGGGAAGAGTTTTGCATCGTGACCGCGGACGTTCTTTGTGAGGTAGGAGATTGTGCGTTCGAGGTAATCCATTCTGAACGCGTTTTCCTTGGTTCCTTAGATGAGGAGGAAGTCGGGTGCTTGTGCTTTGGCACTTGGGATGTCTGTTTCTGCTTCAGGTGAAGGAAATTGATAAATTGCAGAGGAGAAAACTTCCTACGACACAAATTTAAAGCTTACGTATTGTAAGATGATGAAAAAGCGTGGACGGAGATATCTGCTGCTAGTCGGCAGCCTCGCCCAAGTGCGCCCCGATGTGCTCAGCCTGATCGGAGCGTGTGCGGCGAAGAATCTCATTCGTCGGAGGTATCACCGACTCGCCTATGTCCGAATAAGCGAATATTAGGGGGGGGGTTTCGAGGGGCCGTGTCTCCGGGTGTAACTCAGGTGTAAGGCCTGGCCTGTTGCTGGGTAGAGTAAGTTGCGATAGTCGTTTTGATATCCTCGAGGACAAGAAGACCGGCCGTAACGTGCAAGGAGTAGTGGAGTCTAACAGGGTTTCATTTACAGAATGTTCCTCCAGCTGGGGACTTTATGCGAGGCTGCAATGGAAGAATTTTGCTAGAAACAAGCTAGTTATTGTATTGTATACATGTACAAGACATATGATGCTGATTACCTTGGATACCTTTAACTCAACTCCACACCCAAAGCCTCCCGATCCGATTGGCAGCGTAGATCCCAACCATCCCCCCTAACGCCAGAAATATTTACCCCTGTGTCATATTCATGATCTCGATCTCATCCTCATCAGGTTCAGACGATTCCGATCTCTGATGGCTGGGTGGTGCCTGACTAAGACCCATGCTCTTTTCTCGCTTGAATTTAGCCATTCGTTTCTGGCGAACGTCGTCGATATCCATGCTATTATCTTCGTCATCTTCACTGCCAAGTTGCTCAGGATCACGTCGTGTCCCACGAGGAGCACCAGCATCGTCTGCGTCATCATCATCATCGTCATTGTAGTCTTCACGAGAATTCTTCTTCAACTCTCGCTGCACTTCTCTGATAGTGATCTTGTCTAGGTACATGTCGGATTCCGCAAGCATCTGTCAAAGTTCATTAGCTGCGTGCCACCTAGAGGACTTTGGAAATTACCTTGTTGCACCCTGGCTGCGGACATGCCACCTTCTTCTCGCCGCGTTGGCCATTAGCACCAGTAAAGGATGCTCCAGAGCCATTGAGATATTCGAGGAAGCCGGCCTTCTCGAATACGTGTGGACACAGATTATTGGCCCAAGGTTCTTCGAAGTAGCGCATGGTCAGGACACACTTGAGACTCTTCTTGCTTCCCTCAATAACGACATCATCATCACTGTCTTCCTCAGGATTGTTGCCATTCTCCTCTGGGAACCATGTGCTAGCTTTTGGAAGCGGAGGCTTTTCCTCTCCGGGATACTGAGCAGAGTGTACCAATCTCTTGAAATTCCTGTAATCGTTCGAGTCGCCATATCTGCGCTACTGATTAGAGCCATGTCAAGGACTGGGATATAAAAATGCTTACCTCTTTAATAGGCTCTTCTCCTGGTACTTCGTAACATAATTTTCTTTGGCCTTCTTCACCAACTCAATTGCGCTGAGAATCTCCGGGTCCTCAGCAGGAGCCTCCGGGTCCTCATTTTCCTCATCTTCGTCGTCCTCGCCCCTTTGTCGCCTAGCCGGGCGCGCAGGTGGAGCATCAGGTATGTTTTCCTCCACCTCCCTGAGAATGCTATCCTGCATCCTCATTTCATCACTCAAATCAATCAATTCCCGAATAGCCTTATCGCTCTCCTTCGTTGCCACCTTCACCTTATTCGCCATCTGCCTATAATAATTATCCGCTTCAACGTGATCCTGCGGCTTCTCATCATCCACAATCCCATCCTTCTTCCTCTTCGCAGCTTGTCTGTCTAGGTTCTCCTTGCGCGCAGTAAGACGTTCATGGCAGGCCGCTGCGGAGTCTGAAACTGCTGTGATAGAGCCTTTGAGGTGTTTCTCATACTTGGTAAAGTTACGGCCGCTGCGGAGCTCGTCGATCTTGCGCTTTGCACCTGCCGAGAGGGGACAGGAGGGTGGTTCGTAAGGAGGGAGGGAGAGTGTTTGTTGGGTGGGGGCTTGTGAGTCTCTGCCTCGTCGACTGGGGCCTGGAGTTGCACTTTCGTTCTGTCGCGAGCGGGAAACGAGATGTCGTCTTTGGGTAGACATTTTGGATTGATAGGGAGAAGAGATTCGTGGGTTATTGTGGTGTTGTCGTCGCGATTTGGCAAGATGAGAGAGAGCGCGTTTGGTGGGAGACGCGATGGTGTGGGACACTAAATTTACGCGCCAGGGTTGAATGTCCTCTGGGACTTTATTCTTTTCTACAATTTTGAGTCTTTCACAGACAATAAATTAACAATATCACAGCGCATCTCTTCCAATTGCAAGTGAATTTGATGTTTGTATTTAATCCTCTTCGCGGCGCGTTCATCTCGTTATTCCGATCACCATCATCAGATCCAAAAGTTATGCAAGACGGACACGGAACCAGAGACGAAATCGGGCGTAATTCAGCCGGCCCAGGACGTTGACCACAAGGTTAGCCAATAGAAGGAGCAAGAAACTTTCTTGGTATGAGGCGAAGCAGGCTGCACCTTAATACAATCACGAGTCAGGTCTCATATTTTTATGGTTTCATTCTTCTAAACCCTTTTGTGGACATTGCGATAGCTTCGCTGCAACCAGTACCCCTTTTCTTCGAATCGGAGTTGTGTCCTTCACGTTGGAATAGCATCAATTGCTGGGAGAGACGTCGAGTGGGGTGTTTATCTGGGTGCCTAAGGACTCGTCATCGGCTTACTTTTCAACATGCCTTGTCGACGGCCTCATCGAAAATCGCGGTTGGGGTGCAAGAATTGCAAAGCAAAGAGGACAAAGGTGAGTCCTCCAACCCTGGGACACGTTCTTATGTTAATGTGTTCCAGTGTGATGAAGTGCACCCAGTCTGTGGGAATTGTGTGAAATACAACTTACGGTGCGACTTCGTATTACCGTCGAGGAGCAAGAGTCCCACGTCGTCTTCGTTGCCGCCGGTGAAAATTCCGCAGCTGAATAGACCAGTCAATCATCTCACACCTCCTCTATCAGATGGGAGGTCACCAAGTCATGATTCGGGTAGTTTGGTCCCAGCTTCGTCGTCTCAAGGTTCGCCAGGTGATACATCGACTCTAATCAAGACCGAAGTCTGGACCATGGAACCTGGCTCCCTTGAGGGGATGACCATGAACACTCCTCAAGACCGGATGCTTGAACTCAAGCTCATGCACCACTTTACAACTATGGTATCAAACACCTTATTCCGCCTCCTTGGGAACCGCCATTTTCAACAAGCGTACACACGAGACGCGTTCTCGAGATGGGTGACTGATCTCGCGATGAGCCATCCCGGACTGATGGACGGATTGCTCGGGTTCTCAGCCTTCAATCTTCGACAATTGCAAGGCAGTGACGACAAAGAGCTTTCGTTAGCATCGCACAAATATATGACTGCAGCCATTACCGCCCACTCTCAACAGCTCAACGAAGGTATCAATGACCAGACTGCCGAGATACTGTTTGCTGGGAGCGCTTTGATAGCCTTTTGCGCAATCAGTAGTCATGAGTACCTTTCGCCTGATAACAATGCAGACATCCCCTTACATTGGTTCCGGCCTTGGCAAGGTGTACGTTCTGTTGCTAAGGCGTCCTGGGACTTCATCCACACGGAAGAGATCGTCATTCTCTTGAATTCCGAACGAATGACCTTCTGGGAGGAAGCTGGATTGGCCAAAATGCGGAATCCTGTATTCGACTTCTTGCTTGCAGATCTGGACAGAGAGGCAACGGATTTGGAAAGTTTGGAGGCGTATGACTGCAGCGTCTACTATCTTTCCCTAGTTCTGGATAATCCAGATCTAGACTACTGCTTCAAGTTCACAGCCAAGGTCCCACTAAAATTTGTCAAGATGTTAGAGGAGAAAGATGCTAGGGCATTGACTATTGTTGGCTACTTTTTCATGGTGCTGAAGATAAGTGAGCAGGTCTGGTGGCTTCCTCGAAGCACTGGTAGGGAATTCAGAAGCCTGATGAAACTTTTGCCAGAAGAATGGAAGCCAAGGATGGCCTGGGCTGTATCGGTTTTCGACAGCTACGAGGACTGAGGGGATATCGAGAGGGATACCGACTCGTCTAAGGTTGCAGTAGACACGCGCCAGAGGCGTGGAAAGATCTGCTTCCGGTTACCTGGTTTGAAGACCAGAGGTGCGAGACGAGAGCCTCCCCACGTGGTCGGGAAGATCCAAGTCCCTTGTGCAGATATTCTGCGAGGCTGGAGACTTCTGGAGCCGCGACTTCAACACTCACGACCGATCTACGAGAACGACAGTGAGAACCAGCCCTATGCTGAAAAGTATCCTCAAGTCGGGAACATGTATGAGCAAGCCGAACCGATACACCAAGCGAGCAGAGATGAACTTGGAAGGTATGGTGTCCCTTCATTGATCTTCTCGTCAGGTCCAGTTCGGTGATATTGGATGCCCACAACTCGTCCCGGAGCATCCTTAAGCAGCCCTATGAAAATTATAATACCGGAGATTTGGCGCTTGTCAATCCCCACCAGAGATATTCGAAGGAGGTTCATGAGTCCATGACGCGCGCAGCCCTGTCCCCTTATGGGTCCAAGTTGCAGATGGAAGATAAGCACGTGCGGATCTCCAGCAGTTTCCGAGGCTCGGAGAAAGATCCAGATTGAAAGATCCAGACCCAAATTGTATCCTCAGCCTCCAATTGAGTGTACAGCTCCAGCTTTCTGTTCGTGCCACGCACAGTGTCGTGTTTTCAAACGTAAGATTTTCTTTAGGATGGTGAGCATGTGCGTAATGTCTTGGCAGGCGTCGATTTGCGATCAGCGGGCTGGAGTCGGCAGCGCTATCAGAGTAAAAAAAAAGCCACGGGCTTGAAGATAAACATTTGCTGCAGGTGTTTCTACACCATGTCGTCGCCATGTCTCTCGATGGGGAGGGTTGGATAAGAACAGTCGGAATCACCGAAGAAGTCGAGCAAGGATTCGATCATCCTGCAGCATGCCCGTCTCCGTCTCTTATCGTCGTCTGCATGTGCATTAGAGGTCGTCCATCATTGGCGGGGGCCGCAATCAAGCCTTTTAGATCAAAAACGTCAGTGGAGGCGGTCCGAGGTTTGGAAACATGGCGAATTGAAAGATGTGATAGTTTCAAGTAGCGTGCATGACGGAAAGGGCGCTGACATGGCTGTGTGGGGGAAGCTTATCAGGCATTTTGATATCTGTTGAATGGTCGGGTTTTGGCTTCAAGTTCCTGTGCAAAATTTGGTGATCTTGACTTGAGAATTGTATGAGATGGTGAAACATTATTTGAAAGGCTTTCAGCACGAGAGAAGAAGAGGAAGGTTGCTTAGGGTCTGTGCCGAAAGGATCAAGTTGCTCGACGGCACATCCTACGGCAACCATATATCTAAGGCATCCACACATCAAGAATGAGAATTAAGAAGTCCTCATTGGTTAAAATGTACCGGCACTTGAGACAATCTGGTCAATGATCACGCGCCACCACATTGACATGACGAGGTGAGGCTTGAGAAGGCTGGCTTGAAGCTGGGGACGACACCGTATTGACTTGACCTTCGAGAGTGCACGAGGATACTCTCTTTTGTCTCTTATGCACCTTCCCCATCCGGTCCAAGGTTGCACTGCAGAGATGAGCACTGCAGATTTGGGACATGCACTACTTGCTCCACAAGCCCACAAAAATTTTCTATCCTTGGTAGAAGCTGTCAGGGTGCGGTGCGAGCAACCAACTCTAACGGATGCATGACCCTTTTCTTCCTAATTGGATGTCAACGGGGACTAAGTTGTTCTAAGAAGCTTCTACCCGGCCAACTCTCACCGGCGAGCGCGACCTTGCTTTTAACACCTAGTCCAGCATCGTCCAGCTATCACCGGGTTGATGATAGCACCTAATCATCCCTCGTGCGCTCCATGCTGCACCCAAGCTATCGGGCCCCAGATTTTCACATAAGTACCAATTTCCCCTCCTCTCTTCTGTGCCCTTTCCATCCCATCATCACCTCTACGGACAACTCTCTACTCTGTCCATCCAGGGTGAGGTCAATCAGTCGCAACGATGCTGGACTTCGATAAAGAGACTGCCCCGGCTTCGGATACCCAAGTCGACTCTGGCTCTGAGCAACAATACGTCCAGAATGTAGATCCTCTTGCCGAGATCCCCAAGAACACCTGGGAGCGAATCTGGCCTGTATTGGCTTGCGGCGCTGGATTGTTTTCTGATGGCTACATCAATAACGTTAGTGGAACCCAACGCGACATACTTTCCACTCACTGACAATGACTAGGTCATTGGATCTGTATCCACCATGCTGAAAAAAATCTATGGCACGGAATATACCGGCTCTAACGCGCAGAAGAACATCTCTGCCATCACATTCGCAGGAACTGTCGTTGGACAATTGGTCTTCGGCTACACTAGTGACAAATGGTCGCGCAAGAACTCTCTCCTCCTCTCAACATTGATCCTCATCGTCTTCGCAGCTCTCGGCGCTGGCTCATACGGATACCATGGCAGTCTCCAGGGAATGTTCGCTGCGCTTACGGCATATCGTTTCCTGGTTGGTATTGGTATTGGAGGAGAATATCCAGCTGGATCGGTGGCCTGCAGTGAGGCTACTGGTGAGTTGAAGAGCGGTACGAGGAACAGGTGGTTCATCCTCTTTACCAATGTTATGATTGATTGGGGTTTCGTTATTGGCGCTTTCGTCCCATATCTCTTGGTTGTCATCTGCACCGAAAAGCACTTGCGTGCGGCGTGGAGAATTTCCCTTGGACTGGGAGTTGTACCTCCATTGATCCTATTTTGGCTTCGATTGAAGCTTCAGGAGCCCGAGGAATTCAAGAAGTAAGCCCCTTTGTTTCTGGATAGCTGTGCCAGGACTAACGAGAGTACAGGGAGAGCATGAAATATGTCAGGATTCCATACAAGCTGGTCATCAAGTACTACTGGTGGAGACTATTCGTCGTTAGCTTCATCTGGTTCTTGTACGATTTCTCCACATACTCTTTCGGTATCTTCTCCTCGACTATCCTCTCGAACATCTACGGAGACACCGCCCCTCTCTCCCAATCCTTCGGCTGGAATACAGTCATCAACTTGTTCTACGTTCCAGGTGCCATGCTCGGCTCCATATTCTCAGACAAAGTTGGACCACGATATGCACTTGCTTCCGGTGTGCTTGCTCAAGCTGTTGTCGGATTCATCATGGCTGGTCTCTACCCTCACCTCGCCAAGCCCGAGAACGTTGCTGGTTTCGCAGTCGTCTATGGTATCTTCCTTTCTCTCGGAGAAGTTGGACCAGGTGACAACATTGGTCTCGTGGCCTCCAAGACCTGTGCGACTGGTGTTCGTGGGCAATATTATGCTATCGCTGCGTATGTCTACCAATTCGTAGGGAGTCGAGCTCTTCGCGAGCTCGGCCCCTCGACTCCTAAGCATCCTTTGAAACACCATGCTAACTTCTTGTAGTGCTTTTGGCAAGATCGGAGCTTTCGTCGGGACATACGTCTTCCCATACATCGAAAAGGCTGGTGGAAAGGGTACTAATGCTTCGGCTCAATACCCATTCTACGTCTCGTCTTGCTTCTGTGTCTTGATGGCTGCTCTGGTGTTGTTTGGCCTTCCTCACATCGACCAGGATACTATCACTACGGAAGACATCAAGTTCAGAGCGTACCTCGAAAAGGAGGGCTGGGATGTCAGACAGTTAGGTCTGCTGAAAGGTGAGAGTGTTGAAAGTAGAGCTGCTGCTTTGCAACAGGCTGGTGTGGTGCAGACTGAGGATGAGAAGAAGGAGACGGTTGTTAATTAATGATATTATGAAGGGCGTGAGCAGTGTCGCTTGCTTACATCTTAGCTTTATAAAATAGCTATAATTATAGTGTCTTGCTAAACAAATACTTCTTGGACCTTGAGAGTTGAAGCAATTGAACAAGTGAAAATATAAATATCAGAATAGACAATAACAAAATGTTGAATCAATAGACGTCGTCCGGAGTATTCGGTCTTCGCCTCTCCTTGGCATAAGCTCATGCAAGACTACTGCAATCCCCCAACCCGTTGGGAAATAGTTCAATAGACATCTCCCACTCGCAAATCTCAAATTGTTAACTCGAATCAACTCCCTTCTGTAATTAACGCCCAATCGCGAAATCGCAAAGCGCGAGCGAAGAGTGCACGGCTTTGTCGTCATGGCGCCAGTTACAAAACCTCGAATCTGGCCTTGTTTGCGACGAAACAGAGCTTAGAGAGCTGTCACTGTCAATCAACACCATTTTCTCCTCGAATTGCTCGATAGGTTCTTGAACTTCACAGACACCAAGGAAGATTGCAGAATTGGGAAAATAAAGTGAAGGAATAAAGATGGAGCTTCTGCGACGGAATTTCAACATTCTTTTCCCGACTGAGGTCCCGAAGGTTGAGGGTGCTGTGAGGATTGGGTTGCTTGGGGCAAGCAAGATTGCGTACGTCTGCCATCTCTTTCTATCTTTCAATCAAGAAAGGGGGATTGGGTGCTAATATGAAAGGAAAACAGTCCGACTTCAGTAATCAAACCCGCGAAGAGTAATCCAGAGGTCGTTATCGCGGCCGTTGCGGCGCGGGATGGGGAGAGGGCGAAAACGTATGCGAAGAGGTGGGGGATTGGACGTGCTTTTGAAGGGTATCAAGGTGTGTTGAATCTCGGTTTCTTGGTGGGATATTGTGGGGAGATGGATGTGTGGTTTGTGAAGGGACATTACGGGGGCTGCGGATGTCTGGGACATATTGGGATACTCTTCTAGTGAGAGAGTGCGTGCGAGGAGGGACATTAGAGATCTGAAAATGTGCTGTTGGTAGTGGGACATTCTCCTCGAGGCGGAATCTTTCGTGAACTGGGAGATTGTGAGAGTCAAGATATCCAGCTTTTGGGGAGGGGGAACACTGGCAGCTGCAGATGTTTGACTGCCCGGTGGACATTCTCCTACCAGAAGAGTGCCTGACGAGTCTGGACATTCTGATGTCCAGGCGCGGTGCACGCATTGAGGAAATATCTGGACACCAAAGTTTGTCTTGAACTCTGTACAATGCTAACGATTCATTCTCCAGAATTGACCGACGATCCGGACATCGACGCGATTTATATCTCCCTCCCCAACGGTTTACACTACGAATGGGCACTCAAGTCTCTCAGAGCTGGCAAACACGTTCTGCTAGAGAAGCCTTCGACATCCAATGCCACCGAAGCTGCGTCTCTCTTCGGGAACGAGCTCTTCCAACAACCCAAAGCCCCCGTCCTACTCGAAGCCTTCCATGTTCGTTTCCATCCCGCATGGCAGATGCTCCTCTCCCTCCTCGATCCGAAGAACATAAGCTCTGCGCACTCCTCGTTTCATCTACCAAGGGGTATCTTAGCCTCGGACGATATCCGATTCATGTATGATTTGTCGGGAGGAGCGCTCATGGATCTTGGCACGTACAGTATTCTATCTCTTCGACAGATATTTGGAACGGAGCCAGATGAATGTCTAGAAGCTACACCAAGAATGATGCCAAAAGGTTATGATCAGAAGTGTGACCATGCGATGAAAGCAAAATGGCGTTTTCCAAACGGCGGCATTGGCACAATTGAGTGTGATCTCAGTGCTAGAACCGCATGGGGTCTACCTACAGGATCATTGCCCATGTGCAAGGTCGTTCACAAGGAAGTCAAGATAGAGGACGCGGACCTCGCGGAAGGACAAGAGCATGTGCTATCCAAAACTGTGACAATCTGGAATCCAATGGGTCCGTCGATATGGCACCGAATTGATATCGTCGAACAACATACAATCCGCACCTCCAAAGACAAAACAATCAGGACCTGGACCCACAAAAAACACAAGAAAGCGTACACATGGAATAAGGAAAGTGGCAGACCGACGTCGGGTGAAGAGTGCAAGTCCACCTTCAGCCATCAACTCGAGCAGTTTGTCAACCGAGTCAAGGGCAGAGAGGGGTCTGACTGTTGGATGTCTGCCGAAGACTCCATCAAGCAGATGGAAATGGTCGATTCCGCCTACGTGAAAGCAGGGTTGCCGCTTAGACCCACTTCCAGCTATCACTGAGTTGGTGATTCTACATCCTTTCGCGGATCAAGGTTCGAAACTCGGATTCCACAGTCACAAAGTCTATACCACCGCGGATATGCCACGAAAGGCACGTCCGGCGAAGAACGGGTTTGTCCACATGTTTGGGAGGGAGATCCTCTTTGAGCAGAACAAAACATCAATCCTGGAGCCGGAACAGATTCAAATGAACGCCACGCCAATCAGTCATCGGACGGCAGGTTGACAGGTCCCGCATGTGCATGGAGGGGTAAAATTTGGCAGCAGGTTCGACCGCAGTTCCCACAGAAATCCTGCTGGGGAAGGATCTGCCTCCCTGTTGATTTCCGCAACTCATGTTGTCGATCATAGGAATGAAGCGCCCAAGAGCTAGTGATACTGGATTCAAGCCGTTCGAACCACTTCTCGGAATATTCTTGCAACGATTAATGCGTCGGTAAGGCGTTTTATATAAAATGGGCGACCGTGCGCTAGAACCTGAGCCTCCAACAAATGAGGCGCAGTTGTCTGAACATTTGTGAACCGAGCGTCTGGCACAGAAATGTTAGCGGGCGGCGAGGGGTAACAGCAGGGGGGAGTTTCCGCTTGGCTTTCCGGGGTTTGTTGCTTCTTTCAGTTTGCCTTACCGTTCACAAAACCTTATCGTGGGTAGATATCTTAGGTTGGGGACCTACTGTCAGTGGCGTAATCTTTCTTTGTTCTCTGCTCGTTGTTCTTGATCCTGAGCATGTTGTGAAGCTCGTTTTTTGTACATTATTGACTTGAAAATGCGGATCGTTTTTGTTATTGCGTTGCAATGTCTTTCAGCGTCGGCGCAAGTGTTTTTCAGCCAGCCCACTGCAGGTGAAATTATCATGGGAGGTGTCCCGTTCATCGTATCGGTCTATGATTCTCTCAGTCTACCATATTTTGGCCAGATGACCAACTTCTCTCTTCTTCTACTTGCTGGCACATACCCTTCACCTGTAAGCTTTTTTTCTTTCGTCTTTTCAAGAGGCTCGTGACCCGAATGTAGCTTCTCTTGCCTACCAAATTCAATCGACATTGGTGCTTTACTAACAGAAATCTGGTAGCTCACACTATGTGCCTGGAATTTGTCTAGCACGAATCCCTCATCCGTCTCAACCAGTATCCATTTTCCTCGTGCAGTTGGCCCCAATGCAACGAATGCCTAGTAAGTCATAGTCTTCAATGTCCCTACTCGTTCTGGACTTTGTATCTCGCTGTCTCCAAATCTCTATGTTTTCTTACGCTCCAGAGAGAGAAATGAACAGGACTAAGACCTTTCTAGTTTCCTCGGCATTCAAGGATATCTCGCATCGAACACTTCCATCTCAACAACCTATTACTCCCCACTCTTCACCCTCATGAACATGACAGGCTCCTCCACACTACTGCCATCCACGCCATCTCCTCCAGCATCCACCCAACCTTCAACTTTCACCTTTCCCTCGACAACTATCAGGTCACTCGTGACCGCTACTCCCGGCCGTTCAGTTTCGTGTATCTCTCCTTCAGGCGACAAATCTACTGGGGAGACGGGAGGCAGTGGTGGTATCGTCAACCAAGAATGCGAATCAGCAGCTTTAAGCGCTTTTGCTCTTCTGGCGACACAAACCAGAACTCTCACTGCAGGCGCAGCACCCCTTGTCACCTCGCCTCCTGCATTCCCCCAATTCGCTGCTCTGCTTGCTGAAGCTACCATCTCCTCATCTTCCAGCATCTCAAGCACAAGCACAACTTCCAGCTCAGCCCCCACATCTACCTCCAATGACAACGGTCTCGGGCCCGAAATCACCACCCCATCAACTTCCAGCAGCGAGACAGCAAAAATGGCATATGTGCTCATAATCACCGGCATCACACTCGCAACCGTAGTCCTCCTATTCTGGATCTGGACACGCTACCGTCGAAACCGCCAACCTCCTCCAAGTTCCCTTCCACTACCAAGTCCCGGACCAGAATGTCCTCCATCGAAATGTCTACACATGCACGACGAATGTGAATGTTCCCGTCTTCGAAGAATGTACGACGGCGTCGTCAAGGAATTTAACATCCTAAGACTTGGATCTCTAAGTATTAGGAGTAACGCAAGTAATGCCGATTCTTCGGAAGCAGAAAAGGGATTAGCGAATCTGGCTGCTAGACCTGGTACTTCTGGTTCTAGGAGTGGACTTATGAGCTCCGGTGCTAGTGGAAGTCCTACATTAGGACGAGAAAATAACGAGAGGAGAAGAAGGTTTGAGGATGAATATCGGAAACGACGTGCCTCGAGAGCAAGTCAGAAGAGTCAGAGAACAGTGTTAGCGGAGTTGGAAGGCGATCTTGGACCTTATGCAAATGAATTAGAGGATGTTGTTCCTCCGATGCCTACAGAGAGGGCTGTGTTTGCGTTGTTTAGTTCGGGTTTGATTGGAAATGGGGAAGGAGAAGAAGAGAGATATGAGGGTGTGATAAGGACGAGGAATAAGACGTTTGCGGTGAGGAGGAAGACGGTGGTAGGAGAGGGGAAGAGTGGTGTTGTGGTCAAGGGGAAGTTAGCGGCGAATATTGTGGCTGTTAGGAGGAAGGCTGTTCCTGGGAGTGGATCAGGGGTGATGAAAGGGACAATTGAGGAGGGGAGCGAGTTGGATTTCCCGGCTGTGACGGAGGGGCAGATGTTGGTTTATGAGGGGAAGGGTGAGGTGAATGAACCGGTGGAGGTTGAGACGGACAGGAGGAATGGAGGAGAAATTCAGAGGGAAGAAAAGGATGAAAGTAAAGATAAGGTGGGCCCGGGCGAAGAGTGGAAGAAGGAAGTGGAAGAAGTCGAAAGGACCATTGTGAACGCGATGAAACTGGCCAGATTAGATGATCTGCGAAGAGAGAGAAGGCGGAGAAAACGGCAAGACCTCGCGAATGGTTCTGGAGGCAGTAGAGATCTTGGCATAGGTCGTTCTATTTCTCTAGAATGAAGCAAAGAACTCCAAAGGCACTTGTCACGTGCCGTCTTTTTGCTTCTCGGGATGCCGAGGTCGCTTCAAAACATAGATGGGCAAGGACCCAGCGTGCCTTCCTTCTACGATGCGAAATTGCGCACTTGCCAAATCTGCTCGCAAGAGTCACTTGACTTTCATCTTGAATTTGGGGTCACCAAAATTCGCTCATCGTTCAATATTAATCTCAGCCATCTGAATTTTCCGCACCTCTTCAAATTCGAGGGGGGGATTCAAGGTCGAGCTGTACGTCAACAAGCGATGAATCGATATTGAAGAGACACGTCGAACACGCTCCAAGGAGCTGTGGAACACTAGACCTCGAACAATCACGCTGCCGTGTCAGTCAAAGAAGAGGAACATCATTCGCGATCGGAGTCATTGTTCCTCTTTTAAGCATGCAAGGTGTGTTTATAATGTCTGGCCATTTTCAAAACTATCGGCATTAACAACTGCTTGATTTGCCAGCCTTCCGATCATCCAAACAACATTCATTCAAGAACTTCGATACCAAATATCGTCCTGAATACGTCGAAGAGATGTGCAAAGAACACCGCAACTACTACGAACTCTGCAAACACAAACTTACGACCGAATGGGATGCCTGCCATTCTTCGATGGATTGTGGTGAGAGAGGAGTCGAAGAGAAAATCACACGAATCAGTGAGCGTTGTCGAAAATGCGTCGAGAAGCATCTGAAGGGAAAGATTCAAGTACCTATAACACCAAAGAAGCCGATTGAGAGAACTGGTAGAAGTGGTTCATTTATCGGGGACAGTCCTTGAAGGCATGGTGTTGCTTTTCGTTGAGTTGAGTCGGAGCTTTCTTTTTGTGGTGGAGTACAAGACGGATTTGATGGTGTCTGAAAGAGCAGGTATCCGAGTTTAGTAATGAGCATGGTATTCAATGGAGTCCGGAGAGTTCCATCCAGTAATAAAAACATCGGGGGCTTCGGTGCTTGTATTCTACATGCTTGTTTGAAGCTCATAATATGGTTTTAGTCCTCGATGGACAAAGATAGTACTCCCCTTGGCCCGGACTTGTTAGCCTTGCCGGTTTGCCGGACAAGTGAGGAAGCTGGACTTCGTGGCCATGCATTCAGTTTTCGGATCATGAAGTCATGATCGACACAGACACAAGAAGAATAATTCTTTTGAGCGGGTTGAGGATGTCTCAGCAAGTTAGTGTTATGCAAGGCACCCGTGTGCATCGACTTTTGAGCTCTGAGTCGAAGTAACCAGGAAACCTTGTTCTCGAGACGATTTTCGCTTATCGGAATTTTGCAAAAGGGGTCATGGGTGGTGGACCATCGACACGGCCCAAGCCAGTGGCCCGTGATGCACTGATGACTCGTCGCTGATGTTACCGATTTGGATACGGAGAGGTTTCTGTGTTGGATGTTTAATTATGTAACGTCATATTCACATTTAGGGTAATCACTTGTCCATCTGGGAAGAGCCATTAATCAGGTGCTTCCAGATTTCGTTTTAATCATAACAATTTTTAATCACGCGTTTCATTGGGATGACCACGAAGAACTTACGAGAGGCAGCCAGTTATTGGTCTGGAGGATCATAAATGCTTTAGCTTTTGCCATCGTTCGTTTCCTACTTGCTCTCTACTCAACCTGAAAATTTCGACTGCCCAAAACAAGCTCAACATTTTGATAAGTACCTCGAAAGACAACTTCACCCAAGTGCCATATCCATCCAAACTAAATAAGACGTTAGAATGAAGTCCACCGTCTTCACCTCGATTCTCATCTGAATCCCGACACTCATGGGCGGAGCCATGGAAGACAACACCAACAACTCCTCTCCGTCTACCGTGACCGCTGCGACTGCCACGACCACCCCCACAGCCAAAATACGAAGTGCCTCCAGAAGGTCCTAAGTGGTTGTGGTTGGACCAAACAGAAGACCACGGTTATTCTACCGAGACGTTGTCGTATTCCTACTGAGACCTCACGACCACCAGAGGAAAGTTTTATACTATGGAAACCATGGCGATCGATAGATACATCACTACCACTTACTCAGACGCCACTACCATTGCACCTAGTGACACGGTAAGCCCAGAGGCCTCGACAGATGATACCAATAGTACCGCCATGACCACCACAGCCAGGCCAAAAGCTTTAGAGACCCTCGTTGTTGGTCTTTGGGATAGTAACGGTCCCGTCAGCTATGCAATTTCTTCCTAGAGTATTACCACCACCGAGACTGTATCGTGGGGTTACATCGACCTCACAACCACTGATGGCCCACTCTACACCACTACAAAAACCCCACATTACAGAAGCGTCGTTACCACTTACCCACCCAGCATCACTCCGGCTATTAATACCTTGGTGAAGATGCAAGCTTCATCGACCCCGCTTAATACCTTAGTAAAGTTGCAATCTTCATCGACCATGGCTGTCCTGTCTTCGACATTCAGGGCTGCTGCTCCAACCCTGGGGGTTGGCATGGGCGGGATTCTTGCTGCTGGTGGTGTTGCGGCTTTCCTCTGAAAATATCGTAGAAAAAACCCTTGGAAGATGACTGCTTCGGCATGATATACCTCGTAGCAGAACTTGGCCTTTTCTCGTTTAAGGAAGCTGGAATTTGGACTTCCGATCGTTACTTTTGAGCGTGGTGCTGTACAGTATCTGCGCAAGTTAAGTGGAGCCTCATTGAACAAAAAGTTTTTGCCCCATGTTCGAACAGTGACTTGATAAGCAGGGTTGAACGAGTCCGAATTCATCTTATTCTTCCTTCGTGATTCAAGCCAGAAGTTCTTTGATCCACTTACGGGAATGTAATGCGAGTAGCCACAACATGGATGGATTCAGGACACTGTCGCGACACATACGATTCAGACTGAGAATGAATCAGGAAACTATTGATGATTATGAAATGTAAGCACCCATGGCAGCTCAACGTGCATGATCGTACTTACCTTCCCATTAAAACTTCAACTCCTTGACGAACATCATCCTGAGTTTAGCAAAACCATCATTCGCACTCCAACATGAAGTTCGATCATCTTACCACTGTCCTCACCCTTTTCAATGTCGGAGTCACTATGGCTGCCTCGACTTCTTCGACGCCTTCATTGACGACTTCCTCACACGTTACTAGCACAAGCAGTGGTGTGTCGACAGTCCATGCATCAGCATCACCCTCGAGCTCTGTATTCTCGCTCCAGATCATCCCGAGCGTCACCACCACGCCTAGAGTAATTGCCTCTTTCAATATAGATGGTGGCCAAGAAACACCGGGTGACGTCTATTCGGAAGAAGCCATAACCACAACTCTGTCGGCTTACTGGTCTAATTCACAGACCACCATCACCAAGCTCTACACCATCAGCTATGTCTCACATTCACAAATGACCATCTTGACCACGACAGTGACTTCGAGTGCTGCCGCTCCAACAAGGGGTGTTGGCATGGGTGGATTGCTGGGCATTGGCGTTGCTGCTTTGCTTTGAGAGACTACGACAGGAGTCTGGAGTGTATCGTCGCTTTTTGAGCTTCTTAATGTCTGTACTCTGGGGCGTCAAATGTACCTAGTGTAGCAGCAACATGAGGATCCCTCAGATGAACTTGTGCATTCAAAGTAAGAAGTGGCGATGTGAATCAGCTTCAACAATTTGAAAGTATTGCATCATCGGTGGATTTAAGACTCACTACAAGTTGAAAACATTCAGACATATTTGCGGGCTTCAATCGCAGCGCTGATATAATCACTAAAGCAGGCACGAACTATAAAGACTTCCTTCCCATTCGGGTGTTGGCACTTACCATCTCTTCAATACTCGAAGGATAAAAACCTGTCAATGTCATCGGTCGAATCTCGGAACTAGATCAACAGCATAAAATTGAATGTGCACAGCTTTCTTCACCAAGTATGGCTGCGGCCACAAGGTCTCAACAGGCTTCGAAAAGTGCGGGCTGGGACCTGCGTGCGGCGGCGATGGGACGGATGAAGTGGTCAGAAAGAGGAGACATGGGAGATGTCCTGGCTACGAGTGGCGCGTCAATGACATCTTAGCCGATCGGAGTGAAGAGAAGCATGATGAAGAGGACTTGCCAGGTGTTGCTTCCTGAGTCGAGTCGCGGGTGTCGCTGGATAGTGAACTGCGAATTATCAACATCCTACTCTCGTCAAACATTTTGCTAGTGAGAGGAACATATACAAAGACGAACAACTACTCTGCCCGCTATTCCTTCTTAACTTTCTCTTTCTTCGGCCGCGGTACCCTCACCAACCAATACATCCCAATCGCCCCAAAGATATTAAACACAATATATACCCACATCAATCCAAGGTTCCTCCATCTATCATTATAATTACTATTTACTCTCGCCAGGAAAACATTCGTATCTGCTACTGCGCAGAAGCTGCAATCCGCCGTCGCATTTTGATTCTCGAGATAGCCTCCTGCGAAAGAGATGTATGGAGCGAGGTATTCGGAGCAAGTTTGACTGGAAGGAGGGTTGAAGTGGAGAAACTCGATTGAGGAGCAGACGACTTTGGTGTTTGCGAGGCCGGTGGACATCATACCTGAGACGAGGTAGGTAAAGGGAGAGACGCGGTACATAAATATCCAGAAGCCGGGGAGCTCGGCTGGGGAGGCCAATACACTTATTTTCTGTCAGCATGCTACGTTTTGGGAGGTTGGGAGAGGTGCCTACCCGCAGAAGATCAGACATAGAGAGAACATCAGGTTGGCAATATTTCCCGCCGTCTCGGCGGTCTCAACTCCAGCCACCACGAGATCAGTGAACGTACCAGCAAACATCAGAAAACTCCAAATAAACAAGAACATCAGTCCTCCACGTTCGGTCACGGCATCCGTAGCCTCGGCGTTTCGGAAGAGTCCGATAGGATAATACCAGCAGAAATAAATGATGACTCCCATGAGTGTATTCCATGGCATCTCGACAATCAGATTTGAAAGGATGAATACGACCCAGGAGTAAGTTTTGGATGGCCGTTCTCGGGATTCGTATAAGGCGCGCTGGGTACAAAAATGAGGCATGATTTGTTGACAGAGATTTCCGAAGACGGTGAGCAGCATGAAGATAGAAAAGAGCTGATTTTGCATTCCCTGTAGAGAGGTCGGGGATTTCCAGAACGAGAAACCAATAAAGAGACCCTGGATGCACGTCAGCATTGACACCAGGTAAGTTAATGGCATGGGAAAACTCGCAATTGAGGTACACAATGCAGTCTTAGAGTATAAATACGAAGGTGTTCTCCAGTACTGTTGAAATACACGAACGAGAACAGTAATTAATTGTAAAGGCATTGGGGCAGCAAATTGATCGAGAGCTGTAGGGTCATTTTCGATTGGCTTGTGGCTTAGTTTGTCTTTCATGTCGGCGAGCTCTGCTTTGATGGCTTGTCGCTCGGGAGAGTCGTGCCAGACTTGGGGCCAGTCGATCGTGGTTTCCGACCCGGGAGCTGCTCCAATAACCTGCATATTGTTAGCGAGGGTAGAAGAATCTCAGGAAGAAAGGCCCACCTCGAGCATTTTCTCGGCGGGGTTGTCTTCATGTCCGAACTTCAGAGAGCCTTTTTTCTCGAAGTAGTTGATCAGTACGTTAGAGTCTTTCCCGATGTCCCCAAAGTATACAGTCTTGCCTCCCTTGGCTAGGAAGAGAAGACGGTCAAATTCCTGGAAAAGAATGGCAGAAGGTTGATGGATGGTGCAGAGAATAGCTTGACCGTTGTCTGCTAGCTTTCGGAGTAGAGCAACAATTGACCATGCAGTCTGACTATCCAGACCAGACGTAGGTTCGTCGAGGAAGAGAAGAAGGGCAGGCTTGGCCGCTAGCTCGACGCCAATTGTCAAACGTTTTCGCTGCTCGACGTTGAGACCTATAGATGAAAATCAGCTTGCTCCCCCAAATGTCCCTCGTCTCCTGGGACAATCATCGCAAACATACCTTCACCAGGAACACCGACAACAGCATCTGCATATGACTCCATCTCCAAAACCTTGATGACCTCGTCAACGTATGAAATCTTCTCTTTTAGGGGAATGGTCTTCGGTTGCCGCAAGACAGCACTGAACGACAACGCTTCTCTAACCGTCGACGTAGCGAGATGTAAATCCTGCTGCTGGACATATCCAGTCTTCCTCTGAAAACCAGTATCTCGCATTCGCCCATCAACAAACATCTGCCCAGTCACAACACCCATAGTCGTCCGACTAGCAAGAACATCAAGAAGCGTCGTCTTCCCCGCACCAGATACGCCCATCAAAGCAGTCAAAGTCCCAGGTTGCACCCAGCCATCAACATCATCTAGCAGTCTTCTGGTTTCCTTCTTGATCTTGATGTCGTAGTTGACTCCATCCCAGTGGAATACTGCTGTTTGTTTTTGGATATGGGCTGGTGCATCTGGCACGGTCTTTGTTCTTGCGAGGACGACTTCGTTGGTTATTCGGTTTTCTCCATGAGATTCTTCGTCGGTCTTTATAGCAAGGTCTGGTACTCGGCCTCGTCTAAAGAGGAGTACTTCGCCTTTTGATTTCTTGGCTGAGATGAATTCTGTTGCGGTAAGGTAGACGGCGCAGCCGAAAATCATCAGAGCAATCATGACCCCAAAGTTCCTATTGTCCGTTAGCCCTAGGCACTTTGATGGAATGGTTGGAATGTCTACCTCCACAGATGTGAGGCGTAGTATTGGAAGTTGACATTGATGTACACATCGCCATCAACGTAGTTGGCACCAGCCGCAGCCCCAGTTGTCGAGCAAATTTTCTGTAGGGTCGAAACATTCTCATATCCTGGGCCTGCTGGCACGAACATAGAAGGAGAGCACGCAATCTTTCGATTGTGAAACTACAAATATGAGTGGGAAGTCTTGGATGGGACGAGGAGTCTTACTTCATTGACCATCAGAGCTTCAAAGGCATATGCCACGGGATTGATCCAGTTCAACCATCTGAACCACGGATGCATGTCCCTTGTTGGAATTGCGAAACCGGTGTAGATGACCAACGCTAGAATGAATACTGCGGCAGGAGCCATTGCCTGTCGATATCAGTAAGGGCCATACTGTTTGAGATGCAAGATTCATACTTGCGATAGTGTCCGAGACAAAGCTGCGATCGAGCGGAAATACATAGATATTGTAAGTGTACACATGAAAGTAAATAGATAGAATACAAAGAAGTGTCCGGGAGTACGCCGAAGATTTGTCATGAAGTAGAGAGCCAAATTAAAAGTGGTGGCGGTGCCAATTTTGTTCGGTAAATCACAGATCATCGAGGCTATTAATGTTAGTCTAGCACACCAAGAGGTGAGGCTCATTTACCTATAGCTTCCGCGAAGGGATGATAGAAAGCATATTTCGAGTGCTTCTCGACGATAGGTCGTTGGGCATACAATGTCAGAATCTAACATTGCCGTTAGCAATTGTCGGGACAGGTCATCTTTGGGGAGAGCCGACCTCGAGTGCGCTCTGAAATGCAGCCATCAAGATGGCAAAGAAAAGTAAAGCTCCTCGACTGTACAGACTAGCCGTATCATTCTGCAAGTTGTAGAACACACTTCCAATAATCAGCGCCATAGAGGCATTCCCAATGAATCCTGTCAGCATAAGACTCATATCGCCTTGTAGTCGTTGAAATCCACGATCGAGGCACAGCTTAACCTGCATGGCAACGGACAACGTGTAAGGTGACTTGATACGCTGATGTTTCGCCTGAACAGCACGACGGCCCTCTTTGAACCTTTCCAGATATTCTCCTCCTATCGGATGTAGCCGATCGAATTCATCGATCTCATGTAAGAGTTGTGCTCTGTCCTCGCTCTTGTGCCATGCTGCTGCGAACTCATCGGGTGTGTATGGTGTCTTTACTTCGAATCCAGGTCGGACGATGCGTTCTGCGGGGCTAGTGATCGAGGTCAGGAAGTCGGCTGTCGTCTGTCGGGGGGGACATTCGAATCCCATGTTCAAGAAATACTCTTTGGCGGCACGAATGTTTCCGAAGTAAATCTGCCTACCTTCGTAGAGAACCGCTACTTTGTCAAAGATCTATCGTTGTTAGTCTGGTCAAAAAAGGTGCAATGGGAGTTATGCTTACGTCGTAGATGGATTGTGAAGCCTGGTAAATTGCTACGATTGCTGTAGAACCAGCTAGCTCGGTCGACAGTTTTAACGTCTTAACGAATTCCAACGCCGTTGCCTGTTCATCAGGATCTCGGAGTCAGGTAACGTCTTTTGTATGTTTCGAGAGCAGATATGCATATCTTGAGAGTGCGTCCAGAGTACAGCTGGAGTGCATATGGAGCAACGCACTCCTAAGACAGCACGAAAGGAGGAATAATCCTCCGAAAAAATGACACTTACAGAATCGAGTCCACGTGTACTATTGTCCCAACATTGCAGAGGACTTCCACCAAGAGCACTAAAAATTGTGAGTGGTTGAGATCAGCAGGAACAGCGAAGAGAACCTCACGCTTCTGCGATACTAACACGCTTCCGCTCTCCACCACTGACACCGCGAATGAAGTCGTTCCCGACTTTTGTATTGATCGTATGGCCGAGTCCGAAAACTGCCATGATAACGTCTCGCATATGTGCAGCATATTGCGCTCTGGTGACGCCTGGTATTCTATTTCTTGGAGCTGAAGTACCATCAACAAGACGGACATTCGCAGATTACAGACCAGTACCTACCGCGAGCTCGTGCTGCAAACTCCAAGGTTTGTCCTACCGTCAATTGTGGAAAGTGCACATCTACCTCTGCTTGGTAAATACATTCTCCTCGAAAGTCATGGTGCATTTGCTTCATTGATATGCCTTGGTAGTTGATATGCGATTCCTTGTCAACAAAGAATCCATCAGTTTCCCCAGAGATGGTTTTCAGTAAAGTTGAACATCCACTGGTATGCCATCAGCCACGCGCTCCTCGTGGAGGGGCAGTCGCTCACCTTCCAGGCCTTCCCAAGACAACGAGCATCTCTCCACTTCGGACAAGTCCATCAAAGTTCCTCAGAATCTGGATCTTCGTCTGTTGTCGTCTTCCTATGATCCTTCTGAATAAGTTGCTAGTCTCCAGTGGATAGTTACCAAAGGTCTTCTGGTAATCCGTAGCCTCGCCGAATCCATGAGCACTCAAATTCTTATACGCAACTCCCGCAATTCTCTGAGGATATCTCTCTGGATCTCGCGATGTAATGCCAATCAACGTCTGAGTCCATGCTCTCGGGCTGAACCTCTCAGACGAAGGGTCCAACAACGGGTTGTCGGTTCCATCGAACGGATTGATATGCTGCCCATTCGCGTCCTTAATTGAATGTGATGTGAGGGCGCGAGCCAATTGGTTGATATGGGGTTTGATCTCTTCATCTTCGGATGAAGCCAGAATCGAATCTCGATTTGAATCCCCGTGAGTTTTTTTGTTGTGGTTGCTATCGATGGCGTGTGCGCCTGCTCCCACGACTTTTTCTGCGACAGCTTCAGCCTCGGGGCTAACACCCCACGGGGGTGGAGACGCCATTTTAGAACAAATTTGAAGGAAAGATTTCGCGAGACTAATGATGAATAATGATATAAGACCAAGTGGATATTGCAAACGACATCTAGAAGTCTAGAGTATATGAAACGGATCAAACGGCTGTTGATGTCAGAGATCAGAAAAGCAAACCTACGGCGAAATTCATCTCATGTTCAGGTCCAAAATGCTCTGCGACATGACGGGTTGCGACCCGAAAAATACGAAAAATTCACGAATACGATTAAGAAAACGGGATCACAGCGACCTGTTTACCGACCCCTGCGAGCTGTTGAAGATTGGCGCTTGTGTAGTCGGCCACGGAAATCCTCTGGAACCACTCGGCCGTGTCAGCGGGAGCAGGGTGGGATTATTGTGAGCAAGGCACAAGAAAGGCAATTTTACTCGAAAATGCAGGGGTGGTCCGCCGAACGAGCGGCGGATTGTTCAAATATTGCGGGTCCGAGTCCGGTCAACGTGAGAATATGTGAACTGATCCGTGCTTGGACAGCCCTGTGTACTAACTGGAGCAGACTTTCACTTGAAAATGAGGTGACAGAACAAAGTCCGTGTAATCCGAAAGACCGTAGAAATGTGTCAAGACGGCATGCATAGGAAGCAAATAGTTGAAGAATCTCGCGATGCCCGAATACGCGACATCTCAAACTTCGAGCAACTGCAATCGATTCACGAGACACTGTAAATATTCAGACCCAAATTTTACCCCGACCTATCGACAGTGTCTGTCGGATTCTTGTTCCCCTTAGTCTCCTAAGAGTCTATTCTCGGTACTGAGGATTCGATCCTTGGAAGCTTATGTCTGTACCATATTTAGACAAGACATCTATGATACAGATAATACATGTCATCACTCATTCGATGTCGTACCTAAGCCTTCCCATTCGAGACTCGACCTGAACGACGTCTACCTGTACTTGGGACATCATCCTCTTTCTTCTTGCTTGCCTTGGATGAAGTCTTCGTCGGTTCCGGCGCAGGTTTGTCGATTGTTTGGCGTTTCTTCGCTCTACCCTTCGCTGGTGCCTCAACGGTCTCGGCGTCTGGCTGCTCGGGTTCTGCGGACGTCTTCCTCTTCCGTGAAGCTTTGGCCTTGGTCTTCGCCGTGGGTTCCTCGGTCTTCACTTCATCACCTGAGGAATCGTCTTTCAGCTTCTTCACTTTTGCTTTTCCTCTAGCTGACTTCTCCGTTTCGACGATCTCTTCGCCGGCTTCTGCTTCTTCGACTTTCTCCTTCTTCACATCTCCGGCAACAGCTCCAGTCTTCTTCTGAACGCTCGGGACTATGGCACTTGTCCTCCCACCAACCGTTAGGTGGATGATTTTCTCGCCGTTAGGTAAAGACTTCGGAGCGTCCTTCTTCCCCTTCCCCCAGCGATGCATAAAAAGCCACTCTTCGGGAAACTTGCTGGAATCTCCTAGCACATCAACCGCTGTCTGACAGACATACATTATGGATTCGTGAAGCTGTTTCAAATGTGCATCGCTGAATGTATCGCTGTACTGCTCCGGATGTAGTTTTGCGTGATACATGATCTCATCGCTAGATAGCATCAGAAAGGGACCCGTAAGGAGTGTTTCAAGGTATTCTTACCCAACCCAATTTCCAATCCCAGAGATGTTTGCTTGATCGAGGAGTAGAGCCTTGACAGGAACATGCTTCTTCCTCATTTTCTTCGTGAGCCATTCCACTGTCAGAATGTCCCGGTCGATAATAGGATCTGGGCCGTTCTCTTTCAGTGGCGTTACATTTCTAATGTCCTCAGCTGCACAATCAAGGAGGCGAATCCTGGCGAGTCTTCTGGCATCTGTGAATGCTGCTTCAACTTTCGGCTCCTCCTCAGTTTCGACCGTGAACTTCCAATACTTTGGTGGCCATACCTCCTCCTCATCTGATTCTTTCGGCCGGTAATGAGCTGAAGGTTCCCCTCGAATGTAGAACCATCCTATTACTGTCAACACGCGACCGAAGAGTTCATGACCCGTTGTGAGACAGACCTGTCATTCCAAAATGGAATACTGGATGCGGTGGAGACGACATGGTGAGCCTATTGCCACGTTAGCTTGGCCAGAGAGATGATGTTTGAAAGGGATGCCACCAGAAGTATTTGCCCTGTTGACCGGCACTGATCACCTTCTTGCCCGTCAACGCCTTTTGGAATTCCGCTCCACTGGTCCCTACTTTCCCAAAGACATTGGCATCGTCTTGAGCTTTAACGACCGAGAGCGTCTTGCCAACAAGGCTCTTGCGTAGATGGTGTACAATACGCGCGACTGTCAATGTATCAGTGATTAGAACAAGCTTTGAGGTTCAACGATGACATACCCTCAGCTATTTCAGGCATGTTGGGAGCTCAAGCGAACAGGTACACTCTTGGAATAATTACAAACGCGTAGAGGCAGAAGTTTGAGGTTGACGTAAGATTGACGTCGCGCTAAAACGTGACTGGAGCTTATGCCTCAATTCAAAGGCACTTCAAAGGCACCCTTGCGTGCTCTCGGGATTCCCTCAGACTTGCCTCGGCCATCCCCGGAATTTCACAGGCAAGCCACTACTCTCCCACAAAACTCCAACAACCGCCTCCTTCCGAAGACTTCAACTTTCTTTCATCAGTGTCCTAGAAAACAGAACTCACAATGGTCGCCGATTCCCTTGTCTACCACCCCTCGGTGGCCCATTACCTCAAATTCGTTGCTACCACTGTTGGCCGCGATAAGCTCCTCCGAACCCTCCAATACTTTTCCCGATTCTACGCCTGGTATCTGTTCCGTACAAATGGGACACCGGCAGAAATTGCGCCTTTCGAGGCTATCAAGAAGCAATTCGGTCTTGCGCGCAAGATAATGCGAGTTGGCAAGAATGTTGAGCACTTCAAAGCCGCTGCGATCGCGGCCGACTCCAAGTCCTTGGACCCGATTGTGAAATACTGTGCTGTTGGCAGGCAGCTTGGATATGCTGGATACCTTACATTCGATGCTGTTACAGTTCTAGATGCCGCTGGCATCCGGAAGAGTCCCGCGACGCAGAGGTTACAGAAAGAGGCCTACAGGTGCTGGATGATCGGGTTGCTCTTCAGTACTATGTCAGGGGCATATTCTCTCTATCAATTACGACAACAGCAGTCGAGGATTGATAAGAAGGACGGAGAGGGAGCTGTTGCTACCAAGAGAATTGAAAAGTTTGTCCCACATCAATGCTTCACAGGTATAACTGGCTAACAAGACTAGGGAACGTTCCGCAATCAACCTCCAACTTCTCTCCGACCTTTGCGATCTCACAGTCCCGACATCAGCTATCGGCTTGACAAGCTTCGATGATGGATTTGTTGGTTTGGCAGGTACTGTCAGCAGTTTGATCGGAGTTTACTCGCAATGGAAGAAGACTGCTTAGGTGGGAGGTGGGGCTCAAAACATAGGTTGAAATGAGGGGTAAAATGGGCGTAAGTTTGCGACTCTGCTATTCTCTGGATGGGTTTTATGTACTATGGACGAGGCTACAAAGCTATTTGATACCAGTATTCGAATCGAGTTGATGCGTTGAACGTCGAAGTAAGTCTGCATGTGGGGCCCGTTGGTCCTACACTTCTCTTGTCAAGCTTCACAAGCGAACCCGCGTGAAGATGCAATATCGAGTATTTCCTCAATCTGCAATGGAAAGAGAAGTCGTATTGAGATACAGACATGGGGTTGCCCGTTATCTTCGTTGTAGAAAATATCGTCGAGTTTAGTACCATCCATTGCTCCTCGTCTCTGAAAAGGGTTACAGGTTCTAGGATAATTGGCAAATGTCCGTTTTTCACAACTGAGAATAAGTGCAAAATCCCCTTCAAATTGTCCGTCCGAGATAGGGACATTTAGGAGTATCAACGCTAAGTAGCAGAACTTGCTTCGCAGAATGACGATATCCATCAGCACTCCTCGATGTTCAGAAATAACTCGGCGTTCCCAGTCAAGCTCAGAACAATGCATTCTTTGTTCCCCCTCTTGTCTCCAAAGGTGAGAAGTTTCAATTACTTGTCGGGCAGCGTTCTCAACAAAACATGTTTCCACCGTTCTACAAGGTCGTCGAAAAGCGCGCCGCAGCTCGATCTCGACAGCATCCCTACGCCTGCGAGGCTCGAATATCTCAAGATGTCGGAGGATCCACCATCCGAAAACAATGGACCATCATCGAAGCTCTTCACTGCACCACTGGCCTAGGAGGACACTCTAGCAATCGAGCCTCCTTCTCGTGTAGCTTTAGAGGCTCCGTATACGATTTTCAGCCGTATGAAGACAATTCTGCTCGTTGCCCTTGCTTCCATGTCAACATGTCTCGGTCCTCTAGCAGCGAACATCTACTATCCCGCAATCATCTACCTATCATACGCGTTCAACGTTCCTACAAATTTCATCAATCTTACAATCACGGTCTACCTCGTGTTCCAGTGTCTGGCACCCACGTTCGTTGGCTCAATCTCTGATGCCATTGGCCGATGTCTAGCATACATCATTTGCTTCATCATTTACCTCGCAGCAGATCTTGGGCTCGCTTTACAAGACAACTATGCTGGTCTTATGGTTCTACGCTGCCTTCAGAGCACTGACAGCAGTGGTACAGTAGCACTAGCTAACGCCGTGGTCGCAGACATCGCCACATCATCAGAACGCGGTTCGTACATGTGACACGCGACCTTCGGAGCACTTGTAGGTCCTGCCATTGCACCAGTCATTGGGAGACTTCTTGACCAGTGTTTTGGGTGGCGGTCCATCTTCTGGTTTCTGGTCATCATGTCAGGAACTTTATTCCTCATTCTCCTTGCCATTATTCCCGAAACCTGCCGTGCTGTGGTTTGCGATGGCTCTATCCCGCCTCAGAAGTGGAACATCAGTCTTCTAACCTACCTTCCCGCCGGTTTCTCCGATCCAATCCTGGAACTCCAATCTCCTCGCAACCCCGCACCACAAGACGGCCCATCAACTTCCTCGGCACCATTCCGGTAATCTTCTCAAAAAAAGCGTCTTGCATCCTCTTATACACCGGGTTACTTTTTGGAGGCTTCTACACCCTCATTGCGGCGTTGCTCTCAGACTTCTCACGTAACTTCGGCTTCAGCCCTTTGTTTGTTGGGCTATGCTATTTTCCATTTGGACTTGGATGTATGACTGCCGCTATTGCAACGGGCAAGATGGTGGATTGGAACTTTCGACTTTCGACGCGTGGCCAAGCAACTTGATCATACCATAATATCTGGACAGCAGAACGACCTCTCGATCTTCCCTATTGAGAAAGCCAGGATACAAGTGGTCATTCCCCTTGTCTGTCTTGGGGTCCATCAACATTGTTGCCTACGGCTGGGCTTTGCAAATTCAGGCTATTTCGACAGCTCTACCTGTATCGTTGATATTGTTGTACTTCCTTGGGTTTAACGTGAGCGGTGCATTCAATGCGTTCAGTACGCTGATAGTAGATCTCCACCCAGAATCACCTGGAACTGCCACAGTTGCTGCTAATCTGGTCAGATGTTTGATGGGTGCTGGTACTGTTGCGGGTATAAGTCCACTGCTGAACAACATTGGAACGGGCTGGGCGAACGTCGTGGTAGCAGGCTGTTGGATTTGTGCTAGCCCTCTATTGAGGATTGTTTGGAAGTACGGTCCACCTTTGAAGGAATAGAGACGAATAAGAGATGCAAACATGGCAGAGGCGAAAGAGGGGAGAGAGCGAATCGGAGATCTTGAGAGTGGTGGTGGGGTTAGCGAAGGAACCGAAACGAGAGAAAAGGGGCGTGCAGCTGACATGAGAGGCACAAAAGCATAGGATTTAAGGTCTACCGGCAATGTTAGATCATTCCAGGCAAAATACAGTACACGGGAAACACCTATGCTGAGCAGAAGGGACCTGACTCCCGACTGAGATTTTGGTTGTCGCAACCTGCTGCGACCTTACTACCGTCGCAGGGAACTTAACTTGGCTATCTTTGCCTCTGAGAGTGGCAATGTGAGGTCCATCTTAATTGATTATTCAAAGTCTGTCCCCCCTTTCTTAGCCTCTCTTCCTCATTCATTTCACCTCAAACTTTCAGGATGATGAAATAATTGAGGAACATGTTACATTCACAAATTGGCGACGGATACTCGCAGACAGCCTCTACTGTAATACCTTGAATTATTCGGCTCGCCTTTCTCTGGCTTCGGACTAGCTTGATTGGCGAAGAGGGATCTGCAGAGTTATCTGGAGAGCTGATTCGCCTTCATGACCTTGTCACAGTACACTTGCGGCGCAGTCAATGGCTGGCTGAATCTTGACTTGCAGATCAGTAAGCCCACACTTACTTCAAGATAATGGAACCCTCCAAAGCTTTGATTTCCTTTTACTGATAGTATTTGATATTTAACTCTCGAGTTAACATTGCGCAAGTCTTCACGATGGTATGTGTTTGCACTTTAAGACGAAACATTACTTAGATATTTTCTAATCGCTTTCAGCTGTTGAATGACCGGTTTTCTCTGCTTCTACTTCTCAGCCTCGTTTCTCCATCCACGTCCGTCACGTTAGACACTCTTGGCATCCTCCCAATCACATATCAATCAAAAGGCATATCGTTCTCGGAATGGGTGTCACTCCTCACACTCTGTGTAACGCCTTTGCTTGCCCACATCATAGCGGGCATTCCTGACATAGTGTGTTTGTCTGTCCCTCGGAAACACCTCAGCTGGCATCAGAGACTCTGCCAATACAATCCGACGACCATAATATGGCGTTATTTCGCAATCACTGACCGACGAATTCGTGCCAAGAATTGGGATGCGAACACTCTCGCCGCTTCTAATGCGCTCTTTTGGACTCGTCGAGGATGGGATGGCTCCGAAGCAATGATACAAAGCAGTCGCAAGTACTGCATCAAACCACCCGATAGCACTCGAATAGGGATTCTGTCCAAGAGTTTCTTCAAGACAATCATCGTCACGATTCAAGGTGTTCAGGCAGCGATTCTTCTTGTGGGAGGCTTCACTTCAAGGAACCCTTTTACAACTTCTCTATCAATCAGCTCGATATTCTTTCCTCTGGCTGTTTTGGGGCTCTTGCGTTTGTGTGCTGCCCCATGGCTGACGGATGATTTCATTTACGTTGAAAATGAACAGCATGAGGCAGTCTCGACGCCTGTAACTACATCGTTTGCTGGTGAGTTTATCCGAACAGGAATGGGAGCACCCACAACTGACCGTTAACTAGAGCCCGAAAATGAACAAGGCGTCTATGGCATTTCTCCAGCACCGAGGGTTGCAGACACCGAGTACAGCAAGGGTTGGGCGGAAGTAAGCCAGAACACAACATCAATACCGATGACACCTTTCAGGACACGAACGACATCTTACGAAGGTCTCGCCAATATCACAGATTCCAACATCCAGTCAAGCTTCCGTCCTACGAACAGCTGGTGCGGTCGCCTCTTCCGTGTCTTCTTCCTGATTCCTACCCTGCTTCTTTGGGTAGTGTGCGTTATGTACATGGTTCCATGGTAAGCCCACCTTCTCGGAGCAATATTACCCTTTCTCTTGTCTCAAGAGTCTAAATATCCAGAGGCCCCTGGGACATTCTACTCTCCTCTTTGAAGTACTTGAAATAGGAATGCTGACACCGAGATGTTGAATATAGGAGTACCTATGGGCCAAAACAAAAACAATATCTCACAGCCACATTGTTCATCCTCAACATCACCTACCTGGTATTCCTCAGCGCCACACTATTCACATACACCTACTATTTCATCCGCGGTCGCTCAGCTACGACAGTTATACCTTGTATCTTCTCCCTCTGTAAGTGTCAATTTCTCGGAGAATTCCTGCTCCCCCCCTCCCCCCCACTTTCCCAGGGTGCATTAGAGCAATAATGTACTCCGGAGCCATGCACTCCTAAGACATACGCATCTACTCCCTAATTCTTTTAAGAACAGTTAACTAACTCCGAGATCTTGATAAACAGGGTATTTTATCTATACTGTTGTCCTCCTGGCAATGATGCTTCTCCTGGTCATTGTTGCGGCAATCGAGACGAGGAAGACGCCATGTGGGATATATACCAGTTGGCCTGGTGATGTTTGTGATGGAATTTATTTGAACTCGACTGCTACGGATGAGCCGTTTGGGATTGCGTTGAGATATGTGGCGCCGATGAATGTGACGCAGTTGCCGGAGGGAGAATTCAGGATTGTGGAGTGGGATGGATGGTGTACTGGGAGGGAGGGGAAGAGCCAACTTGTCAAGGCTGTGAATGGTTCACAGTAACTTTGTAGAGACTTGGAGATACAAGAAATTGATTTCAGGTATGTCTCAAAATTCAGCCACACACGTGAAGGTCTGGACTGCAAAAATGATAAGTTAGTTCGACAATGTTTGCTAAAAACCCCGGCTCCTAATTTGATTTCTTCTTTGGACTTTCCGTCCAAGAGCCAGACCAAGACCATCTGTCCTACTGCTTTACACGAAGGATTGTCCGATCATGTCGTCCGGTACGGCTACCTTTCATCATTCCCGGAGCTTCCTGAAGCTGTCCGCCATCACATTTGGCGATACGCGGGATACGTCCCGCGTGTTGTCAAGATCCATGAGGAGCGTGGGAAGCGATCTTTTCTCGGCAGCAAAGAAAATGGTTCGGTCGACGACAAGCGCTGGTACACATATATCATGTCGAGGACTCGACCACCGGCTCTCCTTCACATCTGCCGAGAGTCGAGGACACTGGGCCTGGACGAGATAGCGTATGTGAGCTACCAACGTCAAGCTGAAAATTCTCATTCTCGGAACGATGGAAACATTGATGTAGATGACGCAACACAACCTCCAGTATACATCAACCCAGCAAGAGATATTACGTATCGAGGTAAGAAGACGTGTGTTCAAGGCGGAGCCTTCTTCATTAGATGCAAGAATTGGAAGGAGGAGAAAGAGCCTTTAGGTGCTACGCAGATACTGGCTGTAGACATCATGGCTTTCAACTTCTCGAGACAACCATGCGCAGATTTCAAAGTCCGATCTAGGTTTGAACCAATTCCAGGAGTCAATCTTTGAAGTAGCTCCACAGCTTGGACAAGGGCTCCACGAGCCCCAGCAGCCCCTCCCCCCCCAAGGATTACGTTTGAGTCTGCGAGGGACATCGTGGAGTGTGCCAAAAGGGGGCTCAAGGAGCTGATGATTATTGTTGGAAACAATGACGATCATGCGGAGGTCAACCTTGTCCCAGTGAAAGGGAACTTGGCGGAAGAGACACAACGCTTCAGGCAAGCACGACTCACCCTCGAGTAGTTACGAACGCCCTTCGTGAAATGTTCCAGGAGGAATGGAACAATGGTAGAGGCGCCGACATTATGCCTCCCACTGTCAACCTTACGACCGTTTAGCGGACTCCAATCAAGCCATTCCCTCAATTTCAGAAACTTCCCAGGGAGCTTCAAGATTACATTTGTGCATGTCAGGTCCGAGAATTGTTCAAGTCAATTCTCGGCCAGTTAATCAGCGCCATGGAGATCAACTTGATATTTACAATCGCCAAATCCCTGCACTTCTTCATGTCTCTAGGTCGCCTCGAAGAATGGCTCTTAAATCATACTCGAAATTACGACCGAGGACAAAGAACGAACCAGATCCTGCATACATTGACTAAGAATGGGATATTCTTTGCTTTCGACCAGCAATATGTGGGCTGACTACACGAAATCGGTCCCTGCGTACAATAAAGGTGTTCAATCGATTGCTCTACCTTCTTTTCACGTCGATCGCTGTAATAAAATTTACAAAACAGCGACTGCAAGGAAGTTTCGATGCCGCGAGGTCTTCGTCGTTATTCCAAGCTCGTACGCACATTGTGAAATGAACATCGAGCCATTTTGGGAGAAAGAGTGGGGAGAGACCATGCACCACAGAGATGCTAACCGCCGAGGAGCGTGCTGCTTGCATGAGGTCGATCTGGAGAAGCCACAGAGAATGCAACTGCATTGGTGCCTGATGTACGAAGTGCCATAATGCGTCGGTCGAAGAACACCCTGAGCCCGGAAGACTACGAGCGGGAATGGTGTCAGAATTGCAGGAGTGATGGATGTCACAGATGTCGAACCCCGCATCATAGGTACTAGCAGGCCGACGGAAGCATAATATGCACGAATGTCCGTGGCTATAAGAACACATGTTGGAGGAAGAAGGCAAAATGTCAATAGGGACGGACATTGGACGATTGGGCAACAAAACTTCAATATTTCATTTCCAAGTCCTTCACATCTTATTTCCTCGCAAACACCTTCGCTCCACTAGTCATCCCCTCCAAGAGCTCCAGTTCCTAAGAGCTTCACTTCCCAAGAGCTTCACTTTCCGCACTTAGGACACCCGCTCCTCATCACAGGCAAAATACCTCGATCCGGCAGACACTGTCTTGCAACTATTCTTACCGCACGGCTCAAGCCTGATGAATGTTTGATGCTTACACCCGAGATGTGGTCTGTAAACTTCGACACACATTTTTCTGCTGTTGTTGTCTGACTGATATGTTTTTGTCTTGTCTCTTTGGGTTGAGAAAGCGTAGATCGAGGGTGTGCTTTGAGCTGGTTCTGGAAGTGAAAAGGAAGAAAGACATCAAGTGTTACAAGTTTAAATAGACCGGATATTGAATCAAAAGTGTGCGACGATATTCATAACTCTCAAAATGTACTAAATGTGATTATAATGACCAAAATCAAATCAGTAAGTGGGAATCACCATTGTGATGGCTTTGGGCGTGCTTCGGAGCCACCCGATGAATAATGAGTGGCACACGGATGGTGAGACACGTTAACGTAACGACGGAGAGGTTCGAAAGAATATAACTTTCTGTCTAGTTTATGATACTTTTCTAAAGGCAGAGGTTGCATCGGATCTCGCTATTGCATCCCATCATTTGCAAGCATTGCAGAATTGACCATAAACTCCGCTTCTCATGCTTTGAATGCTGCTTGGTAACCCAAACGCCCAGATAGATGATTTGTATAATGAAATTCATGATACAGAGGTAGATACTCCTTTCCCAAGAGATAAATTCGACGCCTCGGCCTTCTTCAGACTTTATAGAAGCAGAAGGCAACGTAGAAACTGGCAGCCTCCATCTCCTCATCGCTGACTAGAAGACGTCCTCCACCCCTCTCTCTGACTCCCATGCGCTCACTCAAGGGACCTAGCGTCTCGTCGTCTTTGTCAGTCTTCCAGATCTGATCAAAGGTTGCGTGGTACTGCATCTCCAGGTTGTAGTCTTCCGCAAGAGCACGGAACATTTCCCAGGGTACGACGTATTCAGGTACCTCCTCGACTGCCTCATGAAGGAAGAAGTTGTACTTCCAGCCGTATGGAGGACGGAAGATACCATCTGCTGGTGTCTTCCCAGGGAATCGTACTTTGTAGATCTCATTGCCCCAACCAGCACTTTCTTCGGCCTCACCTTCCTCGATCTCTCCATCCTCTTCTTTTTCCTCTGCCTCCTTTCCATTGGCTTCGGACTTGGCTGCCTCAGCCTTTGCCGCCAGTCGGTCGTTGAACTCTTTGACTTTATCAGTTAGAATGTCGGAATTGGGGATGGTGCCGATGAATCTGCCTCCTTTCTTCAAAGCACCTGCCACGTTCTTCAACATACGACGAGCTTTGTCCTCGCTCTCGAAAGCATAGTGCATGCAGAACATCATGCTGACCACATCGAATCCTCCACCACCAAATCGGGATGGTCCGCCAGAGCCGTCAAATCCGACATCTCGAATCAAGGGAACCTTCTCAATAGTGTCGCCGAAGCAATCCTGGACGAAGAATTCGCCTTGGAATAAGCGTGGCTGGGGTCTGTTATTGTATCCGCCTCGTCCACCACGTCCTCCACGACCACCTCCTCCGCGGCTCGACATCTGCCGGTATCTCTCTTTTGCCTGGTCGATCGAAACATCTGCTGGATCCAAACCGACGTACAGTTCCACATTTTGTGGTGCCTGCTGCCACTTCCCAAGATCTCCTCCCTTACCACAACCAATGTCGAGGACGAGAAGACCTTTGGTATCAGACGGACCCTCTGCGAAGACCATGCCGCCGCGCTCTTGTGCTCCAGGAGTGTAGTCCTCATTCGGGGAGAACTTCTGGATGATAGTGCTCTTGACCCAATTATTGAAGCTTCGAAGCCCCTTGATGCGACTGTCCGTCTTTCGCCAATCTCGACCACGCTCTGGAACTGCATTGTAGTGCTGTCGAACTGCATCATGGATTCCTTGCTTCGCGATAACAGCCTCTAGCTCTCTCTCGCGCTCAATTTGCTTCTGCTTGATAGCCTCTCGCTCAGCATCTGTGATTCGGGCTCGCTGGCCTGGTCGTTTCTGCTTTCGAGGTTGTGGTGATGGTGATCTTCGGCGTGCAGCAGAACTTGAAGGTGAGGGGGATCTCCTCCTGGAGTCTGAGCGAGCATCGAGACGTCTGGGAGTGGAAGTTGAGGGTGATCGTGATCTCTTGCGCTTTTTGGCAGGTTCGAGTTTCGTGGCATTGAAAGGCTGAGGCTGCTCATCCACAGGGGAGATATCCGCTGTGTTGCCCGCCATAACAGGTGTAGGGTTGAGAATTGTTTATTTTTATTTTTAGGGAAGACGAGTATCGCAAAATAAAGCTTCAATGTGTCTCGTTGTAGTTGTTGTATTTATGGTTATGCTTTTGAAGTCACATGCAGGCTCGACCCCAGAATTTGAACCTGGCCTCGCGTCGTCCTAGTGCCTGAAATAGTCGCGAGAGCTTGAGCTCTTGCAGAGATCAGGTGAAGACAACAAAACCATCAACTACGAAACCACACGATCTCTTCTACCACTGATCCTCTCGCCCTCTCTTTAAAAGCGCAGCATACTTCAGGATGGGTTCCGATCCTCAGTATGCCAAGTATCCTCTCCTCCCTCTCGCCCAGCACATCTTCACTCTTACCAATCCTTCCGCCCTGAAAGCAACTCAACAGACTTCCTTGAAGAGCCTCCAAGATGCGATTACCGAGCACAAGATGGCACCGCTCTACCGGTATCTTGCGCACCCTACAGAGGGTATCCTTAACGAGAGCGGTGTCAGCACTTCACAATCAACGAAGCCTCTTGGACGGAAACCAAGCGCGGCCGGCATGGTAGCGAGCAAACACTCAATACCAAAGGTTGATCTGCCATGGGACGAGGCTTTATATGAGAAGTTGAATAAGGAGAACGATGAGGAGCTGGAGGGATTCAAGAAGGAAGAAGAAGAGGCGGCCGAGAAGGCTGGTGACACAGAAGTCCAAGCTGCAAGAGGCAAAAGAGCAGAGTTCTGGGCGCGAGTTGGTGACAAGGTATGATAATACATTTTATAAATTCTGGTATTGGGTGCTGATCGAGTGATTTACTAGGACCGAGCCATTGCCGCATACGAAGAAGTGTTCGAGAAGACTGGCGTTCTGGGAACAAAAATTGACCTTGTGCTCGCTATCATCCGAATGGGTCTATTCTACGGGGACAAGATGCTCGTCAAGAAGCACGTCGATCGCGCGAAGACATTGGTTGAGAGTGGTGGAGACTGGGACCGAAGAAATCGATTAAAGGCCTACCAAGGACTCTACCTCCTTCAAGTCCGTTCGTACTCTTTAGCCGCTCCTCTCCTCCTCGACAGTCTCTCGACATTCACAAGTTACGAACTTTGCAGTTACTCCTCCCTGGTAGTATACTCTGTTCTTGCTGGGTCTGTTTCCTTGAAGCGAGTTGACTTCAAGTCGAAGGTGGTCGATGCTCCCGAGATCAAGGCAATACTGGGCGATGGCGAGGACAAGCTTCTGGCATTGTCAGGAGCGTTATCTGCCGGCCCTGGAGCGGACGAGGAGATGAAGGATGTCTCTTCTGCCACCCCTGCTAAGACCGCCGTTAACCTCACCACACTTGGCAGCGACCAACCAGAAGCTGAAGCCGCTGTTGATTTCTCACCCTTGGCGCAGCTTGTGGGCAGCTTGTACACAGGAAGTTATCGATCGTTCTTTGGAGCTCTTGCGGCGGTGGAAGTCAACTTCTTGAACCAGGATCGATACCTGTACGAACACCGAGGATGGTTCGTTCGTGAGATGCGTCTTCGTGCATACCAACAACTGCTCCAAAGCTACCGTGTTGTGGGTCTTGAGAGCATGGCCAATGACTTCGGTGTCTCTGTTGATTTCCTTGACCGGTAAGCTACGCTCCATTCTAACACCATTCCTCCTGCTAACATTATGTAGTGATCTGGCGAAGTTTATTGCAGCTGGACGCATTCCTTGCACCATTGATCGTGTGACTGGAAAGGGCATCATCGAGACCAACAGACCAGACGACAAGAACAAGCAATATAGCGACGTTGTGAAGCAGGGTGATCAACTCATCACCAAGCTCCAGAAATACGGCCAAGCTGTCAGGTTGCGTGGAAGCGAGCGTGCATAAGGATGAGAAGAGTTACGAAAAACCCGAGCGAAACATGCATACCTTGCATTTGTACGATATCACGGCGAATAGAGCAGCGTCTTTGCACGAATAGATCTACAATATGCCACATCGGGTTGAGTTGATAAAAATGTGCGCACCTCGGTTGAATGATAAGAAGAAAGACTCAGGAGTGTGCTCTAAGTGTTATGTTCTGCTGTTTTCGTATTTATTATGTTGCCGTTATACATATGTCTCGGCAAATTATCTTCACCAGTGTGTTGCTAATCGGTCGATATCTTGTTTTTCTTGATTCTCAAAATCACATGTCACCAGTCCTCTACGGACTTTGTATAAGTGCCTAAGTGGGTACCTCTTATTGTTCATACCTAGCTAGAGGTAACTACAAGAGCTCAAAGAGCCAAATCTTTTGCATCCATCCCGCTGATCATTCATCGCTTGCTTTCTATCCAGATCCATATCCAGGGCATAATAGCCACTCCGAACACCCTCCAAGAGTAAGTTCAATGCTTTAAGTAAATTTGGCCGTCCAAACGCCTTCAATGCCTTGCAAAACCATGATATCCGTCCATACTCCAAAAAAGCGCACTTATAAAAAAGTGCGCCCTTCGTCGGCTTGAAATCCAACGATGTATTTCTTCTTCACTTGGCCCTCGTCCCAGACGATCGGGATGATAGTGAGTAGATTTGCAAAAATACTTCCGTCCTTTCTGTAATTCAAAAGGCGTACTCTTGCTTCTTCTCCGCTGCCTATTTTCTCGCGCAAATCTTTCCTCGATTCTGCGTTGGACTCGTTGACCTGTTGGTTTTGATATGCCTCGCCGCCTGGAGGGTACTGAAGGAACCGGCAATTCCGTCCCATAATCTCAGCGCTGCTATACCCCGTCAGGGTTTCAAAGGGTTCGGAGCAATATATCACCGGCAAGTCTGGCTGCTCGGCGTCGGCCAACACCAACGCAACAGCACTGTCGACATTACCTATATGTATCTGCTGGTTGGGACGATTATAGACTCGAACCTGTACGGTTTTAGTATTGTTCTTGGCAGTATTCACATCACATGAGAACCATGTTCATGATCAACGACAACAAAAAAGACGACACATCTCTACGTTATTGAGCAGACCAGATACAGGAGAGTGCAAATACCAGGACAGGGACTCAAACGTACCAATATCGACATCATATCAATACCACTAGGCGCATACACCCCGGGATAGATGAGGGGATCTTTCAGCGGATGATTTGGGTCTTCTCGAGACTCGACGATATATTTCTTCCTAGCCAACTTCCTCGGAGGCCCCACATCCACAATCGTGCTTCCAGAAGAACTATTTTGTGCATTCTGAGCAGCAACAGCGCGGCGAAGCTATAAAAGAGTCAACAAAAAGTCACCCAAAGCACGTGATTGGCGATCCGTATCCGGGCTGCCGATCCGAGCCTAACGAGACGGAAATCTCACCTCCTCGAGCCTCTGCGCCTGCAACTGATACTCCGAATTCATTCCTACGACCAAGACTCCATACTAATTCGATCCCAAACGCATATCCGCGGTGACACGTTCACGTTTTTTGCAGTACAGTCTTTTCCCATTTCTCTGAGCTGCACGCGATATCTGTCTTAAAAGCTAGTTTCCCAATCCCCATTTTCCCCCTCGACGTCAAATGCCTTTTGGTAGGCGCGATCTAGAGAAAGTCTCGAACCTCTCGAGATCGGGATGCACCACGACAGACAGACGGACTCTCTGACTGCCGCCATTGCTTCGGCTATGCCGGGTAATTGGTCGTCGTTTGGACCATGTGTCGCTATTCTCTGCCCTTCTTAGCATCGTGCAGTCTGGAGGCATCTCCGTCGATGTTGACTGCTGTAAACGGTGCGACACGTGACGGCACCAGACTTTAAAGTTTATGTCTCTCGCAGATCTCGAATGCGAGTTCCTATTCAAGATATTGCAGACTTCCATTCTTCTGGGGCAGATTTTCGGGGTGTTGTTTTCGTCGTCTCGGGCTGTGAGACCACCGACAACAATGGCGATTAAAGAACCAAGTCGAAACATCATTGATATAAATATATCATCGAAATAGCGTCCGAATGTTAGAGTTAACATCTTCAAACGCCAAGATTGCTTTCCGCCCCAAGTGGAAGCGCAATAGACACAGACTAGATACGCGAAGTCTTATTTTGCATGAGCACGAGCATTCCCCAACAGGTCTGGATATCGCTACATTCCTCATCCTCAACAGAATATAGATCAAGTCGATGCAACCACCTTCTTGGAAACATGTCACCGGAAATCCCCCTCAGCCTAGGTGCGGTACCAAGAAAAATATATTCGGCCTTAGAGGACCCAAGAACGATAGGTATCCCAAACAGGTCAACACTTCCAGCAAACAAGCAAACAACTGTCCAGCGCTTCCTCGCCGGAGCTTCGAAGTCAGAAGACAGGGACGAAGTTCGTCATTCTGACGTATCAAGAGTTACACAAGGTTGCAAACCAAACGGGAGAGGCTAGCGCGGAGGCTAAGAGCATGAATTTTGAGTGGACCGAGGCCATCACCAGATTATCGCCTTACCATAGATCTATGCTTGATCATACATTTTGATAAGATATCAAGGTGGGACAACGTTTGATCTTGGGTCTATTGCATTGAAATTCCGAGGAAGGAATCACTAGTTGTAAAATTTGTCGAATTCTGCTCGTGCTTGATTGTCGTTGGAATATGGTCATAAAGTTGCATTGATGAGGTTTCACTTCTGTCACCAATGTTTCGTATAATTTTTGAGAAGTCGTTGAACGGAAATTTATCTAGGAAGTCTAGATGAATGTCTGGCGTGCTTTGGGACACTCATTCCGCTCCTTCCTACTTTTGTCCCTGCTCGAGAGGAGGAAGGGGCGGACCCAACAATAAAAGCGGAACCCAGCGGAGAGTTTTCACTTGAGCACATTGGCCCAGGGGAACGGATCGGGGGCACTAGCCATCTTTTCGAACTAGTCCGAAAGGTACAGAGTATCTCTCTCGGGAAGAATTTGGGAGAGGTCACATTCAGCCTCATCCTGTGGGAGCGCCACTGCGGCTCCACAACTCCTACTCGTCTCCCCGGCGAATTTTTCTTGGCGATCTCTTGCTTCCTTTTGTTTGCTTACCTACTCCTGCTTCCTTCTGCACGTGATTGTTGCTTTAGGTGTTTCAACTTTGCTTACATGTAAGATTCAATCATGGATTTGAGTTCAGGATCATTCGCGGTCTTTTTTGGCTGCTGGGAGAAATTGTCCGGAGACATGAAGACAACGAAAAACGTGACACAAGTCACAGGGAAGGATGGATCTTGACCTGAGGATGTGCTACATGCTTCCTTGAGGAATGGAGAGCAAATTGCTTGTATCGATCTTGAATGCCGAGCGTATTCATCACCAATCTTCTTGGCACGAGTGTTGCGAGTATATATCAACCACATATCTACCTCATGAGTTCTCATCAGCATCACCAAACTTACAATCAAGCATTCCAATCTCCACTCTCTATCAACAGTCCATAACTTTCAACAACCTCCAAACCACCAACAATCAAAATGCAATTCCTCACAACCCTCATCTCCGTCCTCCTTGCCGGCGCCGTTGCCGCTGCTCCAGCCACCAACGCAGAGCAAAAGCGCGACTGTAGCTGCACTGCCGCCGATTACCATACCAAGTACTACAACTGCATGCTTCCGTACTGGGGACAAAGTGATGAGAACTCTTATGAGGTTAGCTGTGCTAACACTGTCGGTAAGTAAGAATAGGAGATAAAGGGGAGATGGTCTAATGAGGTATAGCTTCTGAGTGTGGATACTGCGGTGTTCTTTACTGGAAGAACTAGAGCTTGGGTCCGGAATTTCCCACAGTGGGAGAGGCAGGAGAAGGGAAGGGGATAGAGGGTGCGGTGCTTACGGAGTTGGATGTGCATCGGAACTTCTGTTTGGGGGTTAGATCTGGATTTGGACTGGGTTTGGGTGCGAAAAAGGTCTCATTTATGCTTGAATAGAATATTTTGAATTTGGTACTGCATGTTCTTCATTTTCACAAGCTTACCATCTCCTCCCTCATACATGGCCTCTTGGTGCCGGTTGTCCTTGAACCAATCTTCGAAGCAAGTGCTTGATTTCGATTCAAGCTTTGTTTCAAAATGACCCTTCCTCTTTCCCGACTTTCGCAATTTTGTTGCACATCGCACTCTTCTGACGACTGTAGTCGAGAAGGTCAATTTTTGGTCGCGCTCGTTACCCCCCTCACCTTCACCCCCCTCGCTTCGCCTCGACCCCATTTCCGCCAGCCTCCCTCCTCCTCCTTGGCTTACCCCACAACCCTTCAAACCTCTTATAAATTTAAATAAGCAGAAATGAAGCATAGCCAAGTAGTTGGTATACCTAGAAATCAACACTGCGAAACAGTAGTCACTAGATAATACGTGTATGCCTGAAAATGTCGCTTGAATATGCCTGTTTAAAAATCACACACATACTTGCGGTTTTATACGATCGAGCTCCTGCTTAACAGGAGCTCTGACTTTTGGTTCCTTTTTCTATTAATTTGGATCTGTGGTTTCTTTTTGCCAATTTCTTTTTGGGGGGATGTTGTGGGGAGCAAGATTGATCGAAGCGAGGGGCTCGCTTGTCACTTTCTCATGCTCTCTCCTTCTTCTCACTGTCTTCTCATCAGCTTCGAAAATATGACTGCCGATTTGCGGGTATGAGCCTTGAGGAAAGTCACTAGGTCAACAAATACGCACAGTCTGTCCTGGTGTCTCGCAACCTGCTGTACCTTCCTCTTCAAACCTACCAATTCGTCCTTCATATAACCGATCGCACATACACAAATTCTCTTTTCTCCAATTCCTGCATCGAGACCAACATTCTCCAAGATTTGGTTACCTTCCACCTTCCACGTGAACGAAGACCCTCCCATCGTCCCAGGTTTCCACCTTGAACTTTCGAACCCTCTAGGTTGAATCTCCCAGTCCACGAGCGAGCGACTTTATGCACTCGCAAAGCGCCCAGGAGTCCACAGCATCTACAACCCGAGAGATGGCGATGGGTATTCATGATTCCTCTCTCCACATCACACTCCTAATTTTCTGGCGAAGTGCAAATGTTGAAAGTTTCTGCACGAGTTGAGCTCCGTCTCGTCCCCTCAATTAGTTCTCTCGCAAACTTAATAGACAATAGGATTAGATGAATCAGTCCTCTTCCGATAACCTTTTTAAGTAACAGCCAAAGGAGCAAACTGACTCGATTAGAGCAGAAGGAGCAAACAACTTCCCATCCTGTCAACTCAAGCCACACTAATATATTATCAATTAATCTTAGCTTCCCCACGCTCCTAACACACAACTTGGCAACGCTACAAAGAAAATACAAAAGCTTATCTGATCATCTCATCTCACCTCCGTCTCTCTCATTTTACTCCACTCCAGAAGAACGTGGGATCCTCACTTCCGCCTCGAAGGACCAGAGCGTGGCATTCTAAATACGCTCTAGATCACAACACCCGAGTCCATTGTCTCAAACATTCAAAGACTTTTAGCCCCAAGAACACATATCCAAGCTACGGAGTAAACTCTCGTCGTGACATTACATCCAAGACATGCCTCGGAAAAAGTACCGAAAACCTTTGTCTCGACCTTGCCAAGAGAAATATAAAGAGATCTCCCGGGTCCAGTTTCGCCAAGCAATTCCACAAAGATTTCATTCAACAGACAATATTCAGCTGATGTTGAAAACGCAGCACGTCTTCCGCCATCTAAATTATGCAAATTATTGATTTTCAAGCCACACTCGCACAATGCTTGGCAAAGGCCAGAACCCGCCACACAACTGCAAATCTCCATGATCGAAGAAGTTTCTATTAGAAGCCTCGTAGAAAGCCGGTGTAATGTACAGAAGCGTGACAAGAATATGTAACAAGAAAAGAAGGTGGGCACCATCCGCACCATCCGCACAGCTCCGAAAACAAATTGTGAAGTAAACCCACACCTGAACGCCATGCTCCCGCTATGCAACAGCCAGAATGCCCATTCCGTGCACATTATTGAGAAAAATCGTTCCACCGTGCCGCTGATGCTTCGCTATGCACTTAAGAGATTTGTACAGCAAAAGGAAAATTGTAGGGGCGAACGGTTATAACCGTGAGACCGCTTTCGCAGGTAGCTGTGGGGTTTCGGTCAGCTCTACTTGCGACCCATCCCGAGATGGCTGTTCCGATCTTGCCCCTTTCATGGAGGAGATGAGCACAGGGGATTTGTTGCTGCTGCTAGCACTGCTCTCCTGTTCTTGTTTCGGTGCACCCTCCTCTCCGCCTTCCCCTTCGAGTCTTGCAATGATCCTCTCCTGCTTCTTGAACATCTTGTAGAAGTTGTAGCTTCCCCATAACTGTGCCGACGCGAACAGGACGTGAAGCATAGGCGTGGTGACCTTGAATGCAATTGTCCATTGATACCATAAACTCCCGAAAAGGTACATTGTGAGGGCAGTTTCTGCCGTTGTGCCAATGATGGTGGTGATGCAAGCCAGTCGGAAGATCTTGTAGAGGAATCGGTGCTCGTTGGGGTAGACGCGGTAGAGGATGATCGAAACATGAGGGAGGAATTCGGAAACAATATCGAAGGCACCTGAAATAAACATTATTAGTAGGATGTCGGTAAAATAGAGTTGTCAGCAAAATTGAGAACCGATATTAGCTTACCCCATACAGTGCAGAGAATGAACTCAATTGTAGCATCTCTTTCTCGCACCAAATTCAAACTGATGGCAATTGCTGATTGTCCAATCATGATCGTGCCAATGTGGTGACCAACACTGACTGGAGAGATCTTTGGCCGATAGAATAATTCGAAGATGTACATTGCGATGAGCCTGGAAATGAGTCAGCCAGAGGATCTCGTGATTGTATTGCGCTTGCATCGCATATTGGAGATCGCGTCGTATCCTATTTGGGCCTTGGTGGGAGGTGAGGTAGCTTACATTTGAGCAACGATGATCAAGATATCTCCCATCGTAACGTACTTCGAACCTGCAAACGGCGTATGGAAATTGGCAGTACCAAATGCAACATCGACAAAGGGGTATGCGGCGAGAACCAATATCAAGAGCTTAGTGGAGCCTGCGATATGATGATTCAGAAATCCTCTCCTGGTGTTGTCATCCATCTGCGTATAGATCTTTCCATATATCTTCTTCAGCAGGAAGCCCTCGAGAATGTAGAATCGTATCAAGAAGTAGTTGACGAAAATGATACTGATAATGAGCGCGCTGAAGGGAGCCAGGCGTGAGATCGTTTGAAGGGGTACGTGAGTGACATGAGGTCCTTTGTGCGGAACGACCGTCGAGTTCAAGGTCAGGGCGTCCATTTTGGCTGCTGTAATTGAAGAAAGGGAAGTGTCAAGAAGTCGAAGACAAGGTGCAGGCACACGTGTAGCCGGAAGGTTGACTCAAGGGAAGACGTCGCGTGTTATTGAATCCTCGCATATAAGGAGCGAACAAGAGAGCGTACAATGAAGACAAGAAAGCAGTATTAATAGGAAGTAGACACAGCGAGCGTTGGCCGTCTCATAGTAGATATCGAAGCGACGGAGAAGGTTGACTGGTTCGACTGGGGATGGTGTGAGGTTGAAGAAACTTTTGAGGTGTGAGGCTTTGGGAGCGTGTTTCTATCTATCCTGAAGTTGATCTGAGACAGGAAGGGACGCCCACGCACCAGCTTGATGGCATGCACCTCCCGGACCCTTGCACAGTCACTTATGGTAAGGGACCACAGCCGTCTAGTTCTTCATGGGTCAAAGAGGGCTGGACTTACATCGACTTACCCCATAGTGGCTGCGGACATGTCCAAGAAATTTGCAGATTCCCCCCACGAGCAGTTCGCGCTCCCACATTGCCACATCTCTACAAACTTTGGCAGCTGCCTGCTGTTCCCAGGAAGCGTCCTGGCATTGCGCCTCGTTCTGTGCCTCTTTCCAGGTTCGTGTCAATTGCAAGCACTGCGGATATGGCTGTTCTCAGGTTGGGAAAGAGGATAAATGCGAGTCTAGCGCCGAGGTGACAATTGGATTGGCCAATGGAGGCCTGGGTGTCTCATCGCCTCGGGAACATTGACAATGGCGAGGCCCTCCACGTTGCTGCTCATTTCAAGTGCTTGAGCCAGCAACAAATTGTACACGTCTGTAAACCACAATCATAGCTTCGATGTTCGTATTGTTTTTTGCTCGAGCGGGTGTCAACGTTGTCGTTAGCAAGCAGGGGGCTCCTTTTCGAAATTCTAGCGACGTTTTCTTCAGGATCTGGCCATTCTCCATTCGGCTAGGTCAAAGACAAGCTTTTTTGCCAAGCTGTCATTCACAGGGTTCTAGTGGAATCTTGGGCGATCGTCGTAGGGGACCTTTTGACCCCTCGTTAGGTACCTTTTCGTGCTCCGGGCGGAAAATTACCACACGAGAACCTTCAAGGAGTGGATGGAATATTGACCTGGTGCTTAGCCTGGTGCTGAATACGGCTTTAATTTCTACGCCGCAACGCTTTGGCGAGTGCGAGTAAGGAACAGTTGTCACTGATTCTCTCCTGTCCACTTCGATGACCTGATCGATCTTCATACCGATGCGAGCGCGAGCAATGCTCCTCTAGCATGAACCCCGAATGTCATTTGCTAGTGGCCCAATCTACCAGCCAGGACGATTGGATGAATGAGAATGCATTGATTTCGTATCGATTTCTACTCATACTCCAATGAGAAGCTCCTAGAATGACCCGAAACCAACTTTTGGTTAAACCAGCATTTGTCGATGATGCTTCCAACTGAGGCTGCATCTAGGATGCATCAAACATGCCCACTTCCGTTGCCTAGAACCCAAGCCAAGAGCGTCTCCGGCAGAGCATTCGCAATCGTTCACGATGGCTTCGCCCTCTCCAGCACGAGCACCTGTCCGATAGCCAACATCTACCGAAATTGCGGCCTTACTCAATCGGCTCGGCCCTGGTTGCGTGCGTGCTTATTATCGAAAACCCTGCACGTCCACCTAGGTACACGAATACACACGAGAAGTGGAACTACCCAATAGAAGTCTCCGAGATACAACGCTCAAGCTCAAGCGCACGAGAATCCAAACAAGCTTTTTCCAAGATATGTCACTGTGTCGATCTCTGAGATGATCATTGATTGTATGGAAACATGGGTCGAAACGAAGATTCAAACACATCTGAAGGTGCGACAGGAAGGCTTGTTTGCTTTGGTGCAGTCAATGCGTGTTTTCAGGCACCATTGAAATGCTGAGAATCTGGGGAAAGTCAAGTCGCAGAAATTTCCCGCAACGGATCAGATCCGGTTTTAGCCCACTACAGAATCGGAAACTCCGAGTAAAAGCGGAAGCTGAAGGTTCGAAACAATATCCCTCAATTATCGTGAGTCTCGCATCATTCTAGAAGTACGTACAATACGAGTACCAGGACCAGTACTTCAGCTCCCGAATATGCCTCAGATAATCCCGATTGTCTTCCCGGTTTGTGCATACGGGCGAGTGGAGAGAAGGCCATGAAGATGACCCGAAAGACGTGCAGAGCCACAGTTGCTTCATGTGCTTTTCATCCTAATGAAACGAATGATGCGGTTCGTATATATTAATTGAGGTGCCTCGCGACTAGGAGCAGCAGGCCCTACTGATGAATCTTCTAGTCATGACAGTCTTTAAAGTGTTGTTCATTCGCATCTCACATCAGGTGTTAGACCATGAAGTCTCATGTTTTCTAGCACATTTTGCTGTCCACGATGGAAGTTGAGGTTGAAGTAGGGCTAATCTCGTCCCGTGCCAAGCGTTTCTCACTCAACACAACAATGTACCCCACCACTAAGGTTCTTTCATTTGATACTTTTTGGGTCTTTGAACCATTTTCTTCGTGCCATTCATTCGTGATATCTTGTGAGTTACAAACTGCTATCATGTGATAGTCTATCACATGATACTTCCAGGGGCTGGGATGACTTGCTTGCAAACTAGCCGTTTCTGGACAGGTCAGCATCTACATACCGTGTCGCATTGGCCAGTTCGCTCAAAATGACAGCACCCTCCATCGAGCAATTTTAGAATCCCACGAGGCTCTCAACCTTCTTCAAAATCCAGCTCCAGGAGGCTGTGTCAGCCCGCATCTCATGATGAAACACATCGTTCATTACATAGCCTCCCCTCGCTAACTTCTCGTATTGGCTCACTCGCTTTTCAACATGTACAGTTACAAAACTTCGAAATTCCTCCGTTCTTACGGCCACGCAATTCTCCCATCGTGTCATATGGACAAGTCGCCCATTGGCACGTTCGCTCAAAGTTGGAGCCTTGTGCAAGCCATTTACTCGGCCAGTCTGCAAATGCTGGAGAATCCCCAGATTCAGGCTTGTTCACTGGATTCGTTCGCTCAAATCGTACATATCATTTTGTGTTGATGCGTGGCATGGCTTGCAATGCTAATGGCTGTGTTACAGCTTTGTTGCGTCTCTACCTCGTTCATTTCGTTCATGATTATGGTAGGTCTTCAAGTCTATACTGAGTCCAAGCGCTTCAGGAGTATATAGTCATTGAACTTGCCACCTCCAAACAATCATCACCACCCTCATCAACTTCTCATCGCTTCAATCATCCCACATCATCCCGACAAAATGACTTCCACCCTCTCAATGACAAGCACAGCGACCTCAACCTCAACAGCAACACCATCATGCATCAGCGTAACACCAGACAAGAACGGCTACGTTCCTGAATGGGCATGCAATGCGAATTACAACTACTACCCTTCCTTCACTGCTGCGGTCATCTTCGCCGTCATCTTCGGCATCACGACATTCTTTCATTTGTATCAAGCGTTCGCACACAAGAAGTTTCGTCTTTGTTGGCCTCTTCTGATGGGTGCGATATGGGAATTCGCCAGTTTTGGTATAAGGGCTGCGGGAACGAAGAATCAGCAGAGTAGTGCGCTTGCGACTGTCTCGCAGATTCTTGTGCTACTTGCACCGATGTGGATCAATGTACGTCTCTTCCAAAATATCTGCAAGATGAATACATACTGACTTCAAGCTTAGGCATTCGTCTACATGGTCATGGGCCGCATGATCTACTTCTTCGTCCCCTCCCAAAAAGTCTTCGGCATCAAAGGCATCAAAATCGCAAAGCTCTTCGTATGGCTAGATGTCCTCTCCTTCTTGACCCAACTCGGCGGCGGCGTAATGATCTCACCCGGCTCCTCACAATCAACTCTCATGACCGGAATCCATCTCTACATGGGCGGAATCGGATTTCAAGAGTTCTGCATCCTGATCTTTACATCTATCGCTGTTAAATTCTTCATCGATACGAGGAGAAGGGAACGAACTGAAGAGGGTCAACAGATTTTGGATAACAAACCGAGGAATTGGAGGAAGTTGCTTTATGTTATGTTTGCTGTTCTTGCTCTCATTACTATGCGAATCATTTTTCGATTGATCGAATTCGCGGCCGGTCTCGATGCTTCGAAGAACCCAATTCCGTTTCATGAGGTGTACTTCTTGGTGTTGGATGCGTTGCCAATGTTTATTGCATTGGTGTTGTTTAATGTTGTACATCCTGGACGTGTTTTGGTTGGAGAGGGGAGTGAGTTCCCGAAAATGACGAGGAAAGAGAAGAAAGAGGCCAAGCGGATAAAGAAGGCAGAGAAGAAGGCCGCTAAGGAGGAGAAGGCTGCGTTGAAGAGGGCGAAGAAGGAAGGGGTGAAGATTGGATATTCGATGGAAGAAATGGTCTGAAGCGAGAGACGAATTGTCTGGTTTGGTGGGAGCGAAGGAGTACTGAATACGATAATTCGAGTTGTCCTTGAGCGTATGGAGTTTGGAGATGCTGCTAGGAGTTTGGCGTTCGAGATATAGATAAGGTCGATACTTCTGTACCGCCAAAATTTCATATAGATTTAATCGAACTTCAATCCTTCAGCCAATTGTGTCGCTACTCATCTCCAAAAGAACTTCCATATTGTAGCTCTGCAATAGTCAACAGAAGTTCGGCTCGGAAGTTCACCTCGCACGTGTTCCATCTCGGTGTGTTCAATGTGCCAGCCCTGTTAAGATTTTCTGGATTAATCTTCTCTTATCATTCAGTGTATATCATACTCATCCACAAATGGTGAATCCCACAAGTTGAAGGCCGTCGTATGTACCTCAATCACGTGTCGGGTTCATTGCACAGACCTTCCCGAGATCCGGCCTCCGATTTTCCCCGCAACTCCTCCCTTCACATCAGCAAACATCATCAAATTGTGCCACGTCAGACCCAGAATACGCCCGTCTGATAACCCTCGTCATCACAAGAAGCAAGTCTACACGACTAGGTCACACGCTCTTGAAGTCGTCAATGCGCTCCCTCAGCTCGATAAGAACTAGAATGAAGGGATTCCTCTTTCCTCATTTCCCGATAACGCGCTGTCATCGCTTGAAGCTTTTGATCTGACAGCTCTATTTTGTCCGACGCCGAGATGGCGGTTCTTTGACCCAGCGAGCCAATTCATCGACGTTCCTGGCGCCTCTCTAGCTTTCCAACCCGGTGCAAATCCAGATGCGGCAACGATGCGGCAGATCTCGATCATCCGAAGAGGCTGGATGGCGAGCCATTTATCTTCGTTCTCTCAATGGCTGCTTTCTGATCATTCTGTCAAGTTTGCTATCACACAACCGAGAAAAGCAACCTTCAAACAGGTTGGTGGCTTGCCGTGGCTTTCTTCGGGAACCAGCAAGCCAACCGGCGGGGTTCCTAAAGCGTTTAACTATGCTGTGATCAGCGGCTGCAAAGCGACTTCTGGTGTGCGTTACCTTCGGATAGGAGTCATATCTCACAAGGACCAGCTTTCGACAATTTTGTTGGAAGTTGCACAGGTACCTTAGTTTTCACTGCATCGTCTATCATGCTGTGAGTTAAGTGGCATACCGAGTCAATATATGTCCGGCTCGAAGCGTCCTGGAGTCGATGATCCACAGCAGATGAATCCTTCCGCAAGTCAAGTCCTTGGATTCTGCAAGCTCCCGATCCCGTGTAACCTTATTCCGCCCAATGGCCTTTGCTTTGCTTGGCGATCCAATCATCACAAGTCTCGGGATATTTCAGTGGCTGCCAGGCGATGCAGTGTGATTCAAATCTTAGGAGCTTTGTCCTTTCTCCACAAATGACTTTGCGGTCTTCGACTGCAAAAGAACCTGTGCACCAACGCCATGCAATTTGTTTTTCTTTCCCTCAACGTCAAGGTGCATAATTGATTCTTCGGGTTCAAGCAGTCGAGCGTTCTTTTGAGTAATGCTTTTAGTTGAACGCGGCAGGTCCACATGCATGGTGTGTAACACTGCAGGGTCTCTCTGGCTGGGAAGAGCTACTAAAGGTGGGCGGCTGCTCGAAGGATATTTTTGACACCGTTTATCTTACGACTTTTAAGTCTTGACGATCTGCTCTGCCGTTGAGATCACTTCAGACTTCAAGTAAGAGGTCAAGGTGGCCCAGGCCCAATCTCATGTCGGACATAACTGTGCCGATCAAAGAGCCAAAGGCTGGCACCATTGTCTCTGTTGTCATATCTTTAGTGTCGATAGGAGCGTTGTCAGTATGTCTATGTAGGTCTCCTATCCCTCTCGAGACTTTCACTCATCACTTCTAGCCCGGCGAGTTCAAAACGTCCGGAATTGGTCAAGATTACCCCTCGTTTGTTGGTGTAAGTATCTTTGCCTTATCTCTTGTGTTTTTACTAACCGTTCAAGTAATTATTGTCATCTATGTTGACTCAATAAGCTTTGCGTCTGGGACGGCAATCTTATCAAATGGGTTTGGAATCGATAGTTCGCAGTCGATCTGCTCAAACGCGTTGTTGCTATGCTTGGGCTGTTATGTGAGAACCCCAACATCTTCCTTGTGCCCAAGCTTGCTGTTATCCATTCAATATTGATGTTCGAAATTGCTGACTTTCTTCTCTCGAAGATGACGACAAAAGTAAGTCTTTTGTCCTGATACCCCGCTGCGATAGCTTACATCTTTCTAGGTGGTACGTTTCAACCAGAGATGATGTTGGGTTCGAGTCACCTAACGGTTGAAGTTTATATACTTTTTCCTTGTTGAACGAGCAGTGAGTCCATCAGAGTCTGATATCCTAGTATATAACAAGATCTAATGCTTGATTCAGTTCATCATTCGAAGAAGTTCAAAACCAAGACTGAAGGATACTCTGTATTTATTTAATTCGTTTGGCATGCTGAGTAGGTTCTGCTCCATGTGATAACTTTATTGTTACTGACGCGAGCTTTAGTTCCATACTGCGTCGTGATTGCCCTGAATTTCTACTTGTAAGTCATAATTTCTCGTCTTGACTCGGAAGCAGGACAAAAGTTCAAGTGTATGACTGGGATGCAACATTTCTCTCCTCAGGTTGGATGCAAAATTAATGGAGATGAAGGACGGCACCCCAGGAACCAATGCTGACCAAAATTTGCTCAACAGTCGTTTCGCCGTTTGGAAGGACGGTAGCTGCCGGATCGGTATGAAGAGAGTAGCCATGATCCCACTCATTGGCTTCGACATCTTAGTCAACGTAAGTGTGATCACCCCAAACATTTACGCGTGCTCACAACAACAGGTTTACCTCACATCCCTCTTCCTCATTCCTCTTCGCTGTAAGTCCTTCCCTCCCTAACTCCCATCGCGTCATCTCACTAATGGTTGCAGCTCTCTACTCCTACAAAAACAACCGAAACTCCCAAGCCCGAACCGTCGCACTCCGCACCTTCATCGGAAGCTGCTGCACCCTGGTTTCTAGCGTGGTGCATGTATTCCCCCGTCGGTGTGCTTGCCTCTTGGGCTAATGGGTCACAGAAATCTTACTGTTGTGATGGTGCTGAACGGTGAACCGGGATGGATTTGTTTGATATGTTGTAATATCGATAGTTCAGTCTCCCTCTTCCTTTCCTCTGCCCTCCCAACCAATTGTCCTTCACTCAATCCAAACAAACAATCGCTGATTTGCGGCACTTTGTGTTCATCGGAAGCTGCTGCACCCTGGTTTCTAGCGTGGTGCATGTATTCCCCCGTCGGTGTGCTTGCCTCTTGGGCTAATGGGTCACAGAAATCTTACTGTTGTGATGGTGCTGAACGGTGAACCGGGATGGATTTGTTTGATATGTTGTAATATCGATAGTTCAGTCTCCCTCTTCCTTTCCTCTGCCCTCCCAACCAATTGTCCTTCACTCAATCCAAACAAACAATCGCTGATTTGCGGCACTTTGTGAGATATCGAAGCCTACGAACTAGGATTACGGGAATGGGGCTTGGGAGGTGGTTTGGGTGGGAAAGGAGTGGTGGGCGTTACGACAAGAGTAGTCGGTGGTGTAGGAACAGGGACGGGAGTTGGTGATAGCGGGGATGAGGAGGAGGGTATGGAGGAGTTGAGAAGGATTGAGAGTTTACCGCCGGGGGTGGTGAGTGTTGAGACTAGGACTGTGCAGGTTCTTGGTTCGGGAGAGAATTTGGATTTGGAAGTTGGTATGAGGGGTGGAATTGGGGATTTGAAGAAGCACGCGATTGAGGAGGTTGAGAGTGTGGTGAGTTTAGATGAGGATGGGAGGATAGTTGAGAAAGATTTAGAGAGGACGGAGAGTAAATGCGATGGGGAGAGGCAAAGTACTGAGGACTTATTTCCAAAGGCGAAGGAATGAGGTGGAATCTGAACATGGATTTAAGATGCGGTGTTTGGGATGGAGTTCTTGGTTCGGGATGGGAGGGAAAGGTAACATATAATATAACATTATATCTAGTACTGTAATGAATATCGAAATGATAATGTCAAAAGTACTTCAAACTTTGTCGTACCTGTTTCTTCATCTCTCTGCATGTTGTGTACCACTGTACCTGACCTTGACACAACGCAACAAGAGGCGGACTGCATGCTCCGACTTGATCGAGACTTCTGTGCTCGTAGGCTCGTAGCACTGCCGATAGTGTGCAGCAAGCCAAGGGAGGCACCGCTTCCGAGTCTGGGTTGCATAGCCGACTCGGCTGGCATAGCCTATGACATCCCAAAGATCGTGAAGTATCGCGATGATTAATCAGCTTGCGTTCGTCCCAAGCATTTGATCAATCACCTGAACTTGCGACGGTATTTTCTTCGTCGTCCGAGGAGATGGAATGAAAGTGAAAATTTCATGAGACGGAAGCAAAGCTTACTCTGAGGAAATCAAGAAATATATGTAAAGTTATGTACGAAAGCTTAGCTGAATAACAATAACTCAACCCCCCTCTTCATTCAAATCAATCCCACTGAGAGCATTGATTAATCGGGCCCTCACCTCGTCGTCAAATCCCGACAACCAAAATGGAGCAACAGAGCCCACTCCAAACCACGATGAAAGCGATCACCATCCCTTCTCCGTCGACATACGTCCCTTCTGATCCAACAACCATCACCTCCACCTCTATCCCTGTCCCCAAGTCGTCACCCTCCCAAGCGCTTGTCAAGATACACGCAGCAGCCATCAGTCCCCAAGAACTAACCTGGCCCACCACCTCCTATCCTCAACCCCGGATCCCAGCCCACGATATCTCGGGAACCATCATTTCCTCCCCTTCATCCTCAAGCTTCAAACTCGGAGACAAAGTCTTCGCCCTCCTAGACTTCAAATCCCAAGGAGGAATGGCAGAATATGCTATTGCCGACGAAAACTTGATTTGTAAAGTGCCGGATGGAGTGAGCATGGAAGAGGCAGCGAGCTTGCCGAGAGCGAGTTTAACAGCTTGGCAAGGATTGCAGTGGGTAGAGAAGGGGATGAGGGTTCTGATTACTGGGGCGAGTGGTGCGGTTGGAAGGATGGGTGTTCAGATTGCTAGAATTCGTGTTGGAGAGATGGGGAAGGTGATTGCGCTTGGTGGGAAGGGAGTCGAATCGCTGAAGGATATGGGTGCTGATGTGGTTGTGAATTATCGGGACGTTGAGAATTGGGATGATTTGGTGGAAGAAGGGGGCATGGTAGATGGTGTCTTTGATTGTGTCGGCGGCCAGACACTAGAGAGAGTCGAGAATTTGGTGAAGAAAGGAGGTTGGGTGGTAACCGTTGCGAGTCCACCTCCTAGTTGGGCGAAAAGAGGCGATGAGGGATGGGGAGTCGTTGAAGAGAATAGAGTGAAGAAATACTTTTTCATTGTTGAGGAGAGTGGTGAGATGTTGAAAGAGATTGGCGAGTTGGTAAAGGCTGGGAAGTTGAAGTCGAGTGTGGCGTTTAGTGTTGAGGGGTTGACGGGGGAGAATGTGAGGGAGGCTTGGAGTAAGGGGTTGAGAGGGGGATTGGCGGGGTCGGCGGTCATTAAGGTGCTATAGTGGAATACTGAAGACGCTTTGAAATACTAGAAATATGTGTATTCGGCATGACTTGAATAGGGGCCTCAAAGATGTTCGAGAAGCTCAAAACAGAGGACTGAGAAGAGTTTGGCTGGGTCGGCGGTGGTTAGGGTGCGATAAGTGCAATGTGCAGGGCGAGTTGAGATGCTGGAAAATATATGCTTCGTGAAAATGCTTCGAAGAATGCTTCCCTCTAGAGGTTGCGCTCTCTATTCAGAGTCCGTGTTGGTGGAATAAGATGCGAAGCTTCCTCTCGTTCCTCGACTCCCTTTCCCCCCAGCTTTCTTCTCCGAATTGCGCTTCTTTGCAATATCTTGATGCCGAACCTCGATGTCCCAACCTGTCCAGGACATCCGAGAAAGTTCTTCAACCATAGCAACGCTTCTATGCCTTCCCATAGCGCAAACTATGCCTACTCTTAGCTCCAGCCCACTAAAATCCTGCTCAGTGTAAACTCTTCGGTAGCCCGACTCATCCTCGTCTTCCTCTTCTTGGATGTCTTGGATGTCTCCATTAACAGCCGGTTCCTCTTGCTCGTAAGGCAGTTTCTCCTTTTTCTCAGCTTCCGGCACCTCATCAGGGTCAACCTTCAGAACCTCCTTCTTCTCATGCTTGGCAATTAGGTCCTCCATAGCCACCGTGATCTCCTCTCGAATCTCATCGCGACGAGCCAAGAAGGCCGGATCAGCTTCCATCCATTCTTGAAGCCGTTTAGAAGTCCCCGTATTGTGATCCCGGATCCGCTTCGGAGGGTTGGGAAGATTCCTCAGGTCGAACCTTAGTTGCGGAGGAGGGTTCAGGTGGTGTGAGTGAGCATGGGATATAAGGTACAGCTTCGGGAGGTCGTTCTCGGGAAGTTCATTCTGAGCATTGTCAGATAACTCGTCAGGGGATTCGACTTCTTCTTGTATGGATGACATGAGGAGTTGGTTGGATGAGGGGGCTGATGTTCGGTTCGCATGCGGGGTTTTGGAGGCGTTGGAACAAAGACGCACGGCTGCTATTATTGGAAACACAAGCGAGTCCATTCAAACCAAACCGTTTAGATTCTCTTGATAAAGGAGCGTCTGCCGTATAATAAACACACCCCTGCGAACTCGGCTGGACAAAGCGTTCTTCCAATTTCATTCCACCCAATCAAAGGAATCTGTATACGGGAAATCTTTTTACGGGCGCCACGTCCTCATAATCCCCCTTTCCTGTATCTCACCCCTTGGCAGCTTCGAGGCAGCCCTTGAATTGTTCAATCAAGTGCTTTCAAATACGGAAACGCTGAGATTGCGCCCGATATGGACACGGCCTGGCTATCTGATCGTTGGTGATTATGGAAGACGAATACGCTCTACGGGAGGCGCAGTGCTTGAAGCCATGTTTTATGAACGAGATGTTCCAGCCAGACTTGTTTTCTTTATCGTATCATCACGTCTTCTTCAAGCTGTGATTCTTGTATTTCGGGTTTATCGCACTCTGTTTCTCAAAATGCCTTCAATTGCACGCGCCGCCATGGATCAAGTGGTCGAGGTCCTTCTCTCTCGAGCCGTCAGTGGAAAGAACTGCACAAAGGATACGTGCAGTGTCAAGGACTCCGTATATGGGTATTATCCGTCGAAACCCGTCAATATTATACTTGTCGCGATATTTGCCATTTCGATGTTCGCACATTTCTACCAAGGCATCAGATCGAAATCATGGACTTTCCTCGTTGCTCTGGGTATTGGGACATTTGGAGAAGCCGTTGGTATGTAGGGCATGGTGAAGCTGTATGGGCATTCAGTTGACAATGTGCAGGTTATGTTGGGCGCATTTTACTACGGAGTGATCCATTCAGCAAAGCATAGTATGTTGCCCGAACGAGAGAGAAGCTAAGATATGGTTGTTGATGTTCTCGAATAGCCTTGGAATACAACTGGTCTGTCTTACAGTGGCACCTGCGTTCATCGCTGGAGGCATATACCTCACCTTAAAGCATCTGTAAGTTATCCATCCTGTACTTCTTCTGCATCACAACCGAGGAGACCGCGTTCTTTCAAGTTGCCCTACAAGCATGCCACTGTCTGACAGGCAAAACAGTATCATCGTCTATGGATCCCAATTCTCTCGTATCACACCAAAATGGTATACACGAATCTTCATCTCTTGCGATATTGCTAGTATCCTCATTCAAAGGTAACATCCCACCAATTACTTTTAGCTAGTCCCCTCTTAGCTTCACTCTATGAGATTCCTTGACTGGTCCCAAGCTAACACTCCAATAGTGCAGGAGCAGTCATGGCATCCAAAGGCACCGCTTCCAGTGTCTCTGCTGGCAACAACACCATGATGGTCGGACTCGTCTTCCAAGTTGTCACCCTCGCCGTCTTCGGAGTGATGGCCGTTGACGTCTTCTTCCGCATCCGCGGCCATCGCGGCGAATTCACCCAATCCGCCGAAAACCTGCGAGCCTCCAAACGATTCAAAGGACTCATGATCGCCATCGTTATCGCCTATATCACCATCGAGATTCGATGCCTCTACAGAATTGCTGAGATGGCTGGTGGATGGAAGAATCCCATTATGCAGGATCAGGTTGCTTTTATTATCTTGGATGGAGTGATGTGTGCAATAGCTGTTGTGGCTTTGAATATCTTCCATCCCGGATTCTTATTTGAGCAGAGTTATGCGACGTTGAAGGCGGAGGGGATGCAGTATAGTGAGGAGATGGCTACTACTACGTTTTCGAATACTAAAAAGTGAGGGTTCGTGGTGCTTGGAGTCGAAGGACTGGGGAAATTGTTGGCGGGGAGGGGTGGGCGAAGAAATGGGTCTCGAAGTGCTCCGGGAATGATATCAGCTGAAGATAATACATAGGGAAGGAGTTGTACAAGCCATGTATGGCGGTCGCGGTCATTGGCAGAGGTTGTGGTTGGGTTGCTTGGGTATTGCTTTACGTGTCTGGGAAGGTAATTGGCGAACGGGCATTGAGATATGGATAGAAGATCTACGAAAACTGTAATCGACACTCGACATTTAGCTTTCTTTAGATAAACTTATAGATGCTTTCAAGTACAGACTTTCTTGCTACGACTCTACTCTTCCAGATTGAGGTCCTAATATAGACGGATTGTGTTACCGTTCCCCCCTCCTCTCGAAAGCAAACCCTTCTACAACTAGGGCTTCTTACACCGGCATCCCTCGGGATGCCGATGGTTCTTTTGCATTTTTCGCCATCCTCCTATTTTTGGAGTTTTTGAATTCTTTTCTTGCGCGTGAGTATCGTTGCGCGTTTTGGGCGCAAGTTAGGGGGGAATACGCGAGGGGGTCGCAAGCGAGTAGATGTCTGGTCTGAGAAAGAGATCTGAATCTGGAAATACTTTTTATTTCTCGCGTATCCATTGATATCTACGGATGTTAGATGGGCTGGGCGGATTTTGATGCTTGAGCAGCGAAATTTCTGGGAAGGAAGATGATTTCGAGGGGGGTGGGTTGCTCCTTCTCCCAACGTCGAACGATGCCTCTCACTTGAGGCAGCTTGATGTGCCACATTGCCGACCAACTTCCGAACATGGAGGCAATGAAGGAGAGGAACTTCGTGTCGCAGCTTGAGGTGCGTCAAGGTGCTCCTGTGCTCCTCCTTCAATGGTCAAGTGACGCATGCCACTTACTTGACGCTCCCAATTAAATCTCGCCTCACTCCTCGAGCATGACCCACTCCTCCTCACACCACGGCTCGTCAGAATCGTATGCACTTCATGATTGAGTATCCATGTTGGAGACTATGATGCCAGTGGATGCATCAGAGCTGTCCTGTCATGGAGTCGCAATCAACTCGGTTCCTTGAAGTCTACGTACATTTGAGGTACTGCATCTATCATCCCGGGAGTAAGAGTTCTCATTTGGACGTTCGGTGCTGAGAAGCGCCAAAATAAGTTTGAGAGAAGAAGAGGAATGAGGCGAGAAGACGAATTCGAGAGGGGGGCTTATACTCGCGCTAGTGATGACGTTCCTTCCTCAAACGTCGTCGAGCGATTCACTTTCGCTGTCTGCTTCAGAGGACGTAGTGCTTCCTCACAGGGAAACGACGAGGCGTGACGCTGAGTCCCTTCTTATTCAGCGTCAAGTGACGCGCCTCTCATTCTGACTTGCGTTTCGAACTCATGGGTCACTGCGACTCTCCCAACACTTGCAGCGATTTCACCCCGCAGTGTGATGCCTTTTGTTTTCTCGTCCACATCAATTGAACGTATCGCTCAAGATCAAGTGATCAAATGGGTAGCAATTAAGTAGCAGCAGTAGCTGTGAAGGGGAATTTCGCTCGCCAGTCTGACCTTCATATTTAGTCAATTTACACAGAAGGATTGAGATGCAACTTTCATTTGCTAACTCATACCTGAGTCTTCCCTTGCAGCCCGCGCACACCTAGTACCTTTATACTCGGTTACACTTCTCCAGCCTAGCGTGCTATATGGAACCATGGTATGTAAGACTGTCGCAGTCCTAGCCATCAGCACCTTTGGTGACTCCTTCTTCCGCCCAGGCCATGTCAGCGTCCTCATACTATCCTTCAACTCCTGCATGAAAGACTAAGCTCCATACGAATCATCGTCCTCATGATACTTTTCTTCTTCATCGAGTATTTCATACGACATCCAACCACGACGGCCCTCCTTCCACCTAACACGACGATCTCTTGACAACCATCATTATCGGGACGTCTGGAGTCGAATACAAACATATTCACCTCGTTGCTCATTACCCCGACTGAATGGACAGCGGTTTATTCGGAGAATAGGGCGCGGTTGTCACGTTCAGCAAGCAAGACAATGTCTAGATGTGGGTTGTAGTATGCCAGACTCGGACCTTTCTTCTCCTTCAGGACCGACATTTGCTTCATTGCAAGGACCCGGGCAGTCGATGAAACATGCAACAGAGAAGGAACTTGTCGCTTCATGACAGTCGTGTCCTCTCTCCCCCTCCCTCCAACTCCTTCGAGCTCGATGATCCGCGGTACAGTGATAGCATAGTCCCAGACTCGGGTTTGAAGCTCCACAGGCAATTGTGGAAATCGAGTGAATTTCTGAAGTAGGTTCCTTTCGACAGCCATAAGCTCGATCACTGGAGGTTGCCCAGACTTCGGAAAATTGTCGACATGAAGCTTTCGCACAGCTTGATGCAACTGTCTAGCAGCTAGTCGAGCTTGCTTAAATCGATCAGTCTCCTGCTCAGGGGTCGTCTCAATTGGCACAAGATTGACCTCAGCCATATCGTCGTCATTCCCAATCACCAGGGCGACCTTTTCTAGGCCTTTTATCCAAACGTCCACGATCTCAGTCGCGCATTGCTCGACCATTGGGAAATAACCATCCTCGACGAATCTGTCATGTCTTGGCTTTCTGATCCATGCCATCGGAGCTGGATTGACATCCGGCGGAGATGGAGTTCATACTCTTCTCAGCAGCTCATCAACGACCTCCTGATCAGGAACTCTGTCCATCGTAACAGCCATGATATCCACAGCCAATGTCCGTGTCACAGCTAGCGGCTGGGTATCCACTCTCCAGTCTCGGCATCTGATATTGAATGCGCATCCATTTCGATAGCTCTCCTTTCTTCGATATGTTATGTCAATATGGTGAATGTTACAATGAGTTACATTCAATAACTCGACCTCCAGCGATATTGCATGTTTGCAAAGAAGCTCGTCAATTCACGCAATAGAATATTTACCAAGATGGTTATCCAGACCTGATGGAGGGATACCAGTCCTTGTCGCCCATTTATGTCAATCCTGATACAGCCTTTCGTTTGCATAACATGTTTGGTGGGTTTCGTAGATGTCGACGACGCGGGGTACTGATGCTGCGTCTCGCTATATCCGGAGTCGAATGAATTTTGGGAGGAGGGGAAATACGTGGAATGAGTTAGGTTGAGACTCCATGACTAGAGGGTTCTTGAATCAAATCGTGTTGATGTTCATTGTTTGTAAAGATCTTTTGCTTTTGAACTTCTCGGAAGATGCGTTCTGTGGCGCGTTATACAGTGTCCATGGCAACCCCTAACTCGCCTAATTTTATGGAGGAATAGGGGCTTCACATCCTGAAACTCCAGTGCTGATAACTCACATTTCTAATATTCATCCCAACAATCACACTACGGGAGAGACCATTTCTCATGCCGATCAATCATAATTCATGACTACCAAACACCTGTCCAACCATACAGATGCTTTTCCCCGATGCTGGTACCCAGCAAAGTGCCCCTTACAAACCCAGCAACCGGTTCGCCCCAACACTTCAACTCCTCAATCACCCAAAACATCCAATCCAATATTTCCCCGACCTCCCTCATCATCTCCATCTCTCTCACCATCAACTCCAACCTCACCCTCATCCACAACGCCACCACCTCTCTTCCAAGCACCAACAGCCACAATCCCAGCAAAAGCACTCACCCCAGTGAACACAATGAGAACTCCATATTCAGTCCCAAAACCCCACCCCTTTCCACCACTGACCGATCCTCCTCCAACCCTACTCAACAACACTTCACTCAAGGGTCCACTCGCCACCGCCCCAATACCGCGACCAGCAGCGAAAACACCCATGAGAGTTCCCATTCCAGTCTCAGGACTAGTCTTGCGAACCTCTTTCATCATACCCGTCCAGATTGCCGAGTAACCACCTGCGAAGAATCCATAACTCGCAACAAAAAGCACCAAGAGGGGTAGACCAGTTCCGAATCCCCAAAACAAGAACACCGAAATTGTCGCCCCAATCGTTGATATCAAAATTACTATTACAACGTGGTGACGATCGCAAAGATGACCTAAACCAATTGCTCCAAACACAGAAAACAAATTCAACAACGCCAACAGTAACGTGCCTGTGTAAGCCGGCATGTTCAAACTCGCAGCATAACTCGGCAGGTAAATAGCCGGGATGAAGAACCCTAGACTCTCAAGGACGTTGCTCGCTTGGAGGAAGATATGTGTTCTTGTCCAAAAAAAGGAGTAGGAAATTGGTTGCCTCGTGACGAGGGCAGTTGATGCTGGGAGGCGAGGACGGACGTAGTGGATTAGCGGGGCGCAGAGGAGGAGAAGAATTAGGGACCAGATCCGGAGGGTTGTGGCGTGACCGAGGTGGGCGAGGAGGTAGGAGAGGAGGAAGGGGAAGATGAGTCCTGACTTTTAGGTGTTAGCTTTAAACAGGCGAAAGAAAAGGTCAGAGGGGGAAGAGGAGAGGGGAGAGGGGAGAGGATGTAAGGGAAACATACAGTCCCAACACCCGCCCACATAATCCCAAAAGCCAACCCCTTCTTCCTCACAAACCATTCATCCAAATAAAACATCGTAGGGCTATACAACAAACTCCCACCAATCGCATAAAGCACTCCCTGCGTCAAAATCAACAGCCAAACCTTCGTAGCGAAACTACTAGCAATCAAAGCCATAACAGCGATGGCTAGACCAATAATTGAAGACAGACGGCGGATTGAGGGAAAGGATTCGAGTGCGTAGAGGGTGACCGGGGCGAAGAGGTACATTACTCCTGATGAGCAGGTGCCGATTGCTGCGATTCCGGCGGGGTGGAGGGAGAATGGTGGGTGGGTTGTGTAGTAGGATTGGAAGACGCCGAAGGAGAAGGGGAAGCCTGGCATTGTTAGCAATTGTGTTTTCTGCGAGAGGTGATGCTTAAGTGAAATTGACTTACCCCAGACTAGAGCTTCGAAGATGAAGCAACCAGCCAAGAACATCCAGGCGCCTTTTCCTCCATCTGCGGGCGGAATTGAAGTTGAGCTGCTATCTTCGGGTTCATTGACGGTCTCGACATCATGATCACGGTGGGTGCTTTGCGAGCTGTCAACTTGCTCGAAAACGGTCTTTGCGCTCGTCGACGAGGAGGACGGCTTTTCGGAGGAAGAACTATGGGCCTCAATGGAAAGTTCTGAATTGGCAGACATGATGGCTAGCTTTTAATGTTTCTGAGAATATGGGAGAACCTAGGTACGTATAACAAATAGACAAAGAGGTGGGAAAGTTTGCGATTCATCCAAGCAACAGGAGGGAAACTCGCTTGCTCGTACGAGTTTAAAGTGTTTTCACAATGGTGAATAGGAATTGAGACGAAGATGGGAAAGGGAGGTGACGACATATGGTAACTTCCGAATAAGTGAATAACCTAACTTTCATGGTGCTTGTGATGAAAATCATTGCTATTGGTAACATCTTACCTTCACCAAGGAATGCATGTAGTACCACAAATACGAGAAGAGCGGATTCAGCTTTAAATCTGCTGGGAATAGCATGTTGGTCTAGGGTATGGTGAAGGTCGACGATGCTTTCATGGAGCAGTAGCAGGGACTTGGCCGCGATTTATCGTCATAGGTGGTGTATTGGAATCATCAAACGAAACTGATGGACAAAAAGCCAATGAGGACCCGTTGATCTTCCAAACGAGCGAGGCTGAGGCAATGAAGAGTAGTATGGATACACTCATGATCCTGCTGTCCTCGTGAATGTACCAATCGCCTCATCAAATACCTCATCTCCGCTTCCAACATCTATCTCAATGTACATCATGCCGTGCGGCCGCACCGGGACATACTTTCCGGTGATTCCTGGCTCGGGCCGTGTTGTATTGAAGATTCAGTATCGAAATAGGAACGGAAGCAAGTCCAAGAGTCTGGTTTTCGTCTCAATGCCGACATCTTGGTTCCGCTTCCCTTGACGGAATCTGTATCGGAAGCGCTCGGCGAATCGCTTGCGTAAAGTGACCAACGAGCAACTTCAAAATTGTCAATTCCAACATAGGTTACACGATGTTGTGCGTTGAGTGATGGCAAGGTCTGTAGCGCTGTCCGCATGGCCGAGGGAGATCTCATGATGTGATGAATGCGGAAGGTACATTGCTTGTCTTGGCATTGAAGCATCGTGCTACTGGTCCACTGGTGATTGAATGTGGATAGGTTTGCAGACTGCTGCTGGCCTAATATTTTATGAAGTATAACATCCGCTAGGTGGGTTTCGATGATGCCTCCGATGATCTTGCATCTGGACACGACGTAAGACTTCTCTCCCACGTTTCTGTGACCAAAATCGGGCATCAATCGTGGAGAGCAATCTCGTTGTACCATGAAGTTGCTGCTATAGGAAGCGCTTACTGAAGCTTGACCAACATGATTGATATCGAAACCGGTATCTAACACGAAGGTTTCGGTGTTGGACTGAACAGAAAGCAAGACTCAAGGTTAACAATAAATCAAGGAGGATGCAATGCAAGTCTTCGGTCCGTGCCATGAAAGGAAGCGTTACTTCCTAGATATCTGCCATCGCCCAAGGGGCAGCCACATGCAGTTCAAGTTTGCCATTAGGAGTCGTTTTCCGCTAGGATGGCAACTCGGTCTGCTCGATTGAATCCAAGAAGGCCCTGAGAATAGGCAGCTCTTTCCTTGACCATGAAGTGCAGCATTCGAGGAAGGAACCCCAACATCCAGGCAGCACCGGCCACCTTGTGGACCTGATAGGCAGCTCGAGTGTGTTCGGATTACTTCGGTCGGCTCGACCGAATCCAAAATGCTTCCCGAGAACATCAAGGAACACCGAGGCCACTATGATCGAAACACAACATTGGCTGCTGGTCGTACTTCGGATGGAGAGTAGCCTCGGCCACGTGCTTGCTTGTAAGAAGGGGTTCAAAAACAGCCACTGCCGCCCAGTTATCACGTCTTCCTCGGCTGCGGATAATATACATCGTCTCACAAGAACCAACTCACCTTATTGAAGAACTCGCGGACCTTCAACGGGCGTGCACTGCAGATGTTGGGATGAAATCAATCCCGATCTCGATCGAATCAAATGTCCGGTCCAATCCCCGGCCGGGAAAACAACATCGGGAAGCCAACGCGGGATGTCACATCCTCTCTTTCATCCCATGCCGAACTAGGGTAGGAAAGTGCACCGATATCGCATCTCGCATATTCGTCGCAGCACACCTTCCCCTTCCCTTTCATTCCCTGGCTGGAAAGAACGCTTCTCCGGTTCAATTTATTTGGACTTGAATTCCTCCAACGGAAAAGCTGGAATAAGAGTTGACGGAAATCAGTCACGTGACAGGCACGGGTCCCATCAGTGATTCTTCTGAAACACCGCTTGACGACGGCAAGATGAACGGCAGCTGGATGTTGGTGGGAAAAGAAGTTCCGTGTTTGATGCCGTGGAAATGGTACGTGCCCCCACGAGAATCAACCGGAGAAGTGAGGACTGAGGTCGGAGGAATTGGGAACTTGGAGCTGAGATGAGGGCTTGATTGGAAGTGGGGAGCTAGAGAGAAAGTGGTTTGGGCTGGATGATTAGACGATAGCATTTGGAGCGATTGGGATCGGTGTTGAGGAGGATGCAGACACGTGCAGAGTTGTTGGTGCTGATGTTGAGGCATGTGAATGCGGCTCGGAGGCTTAAAGAAAGTTTCAATAAATGATGAGAAGGATAGAAACGACACGGAAATTTGTTCGGCTTTGGTTCGGAGACGAAAGGCACAATAGGTTATTGAGCTGAGTGAGACTGCGACACTTCTTGAGCAAGTCTTATCGATACGGGCCCAAGGAAGCGAGAAGCTACCCCGCACTCGAAGCAAGCTTCAAACCAGACATCGAGATCAGGGAATGTCAATTCGAAGATCTCTCAAGAAAATAATGCGGAAGCCCAAGCCGGAACCACGGATGTGGTTTCGAAGAGTTGGGCGTCGCATCTCATGTTTTGAACGGAAATTCGAAGCTGTAGCGATGGTGGGAACACCTTTCTCCTATGTAGGATCTCTGTCAAAGCTAGAAGCATGCCACTCTCCTAAACAGCCTGAGTGAGACAGCACGAAGCATTGCAGCATTAGTATGACAAGTCCAATACCGATGGAGGCTTCTCGGGGACAGGGAAGATGACCGACATCAATGTCATCCAGAACAACACCACCGCAGTATTCCCAATCGCCTCCCAAAAGTCGCCGACAGAAGTCCCCATCCCTCCGATTTGCTCCCCTCATAAAGTGACTTTGCTGCCCTTTCTCTCACCCAGTGAAAAGCATGTCAATCCGTACACTTTGGGTGCTTTTGCAACGCAAGCCTCGTCTCGTGCCTGGCAACCCCGCATCAACCACCACTCCCCTCCAAGGACTCCCTCGCACCAAACAGATCCAGGTCGGCCAACGGGAACCTAGGCTTGCATTATTGCACAAACATACGCGACCACCCAGGCACACAGCGCCTTTAAAACAGTGTCTGCCGTTTCCCTCTTCCTTCTTTTCATCAACAGTAACATCGTCCTTCTATCGTCGCCCTGAGACAAGGCTGTGGGTTTCATTTCGACGTCCGCTCGCGTAATAATTCCGCCCCACCTCAGCAACTCCCATTGCTCTCAACCGTCGACGGCATCTCGGTAGCTAGGATAGGGATCCAGACCGGCGAGTCGTCAGTGCGACAACCACCAGTGAGTGTTCCACCTCTCATCGGTCATTTTTAAATTATCGTGAACCTCTGCGAGCCTTGCCTTCCCGCTCATATCCCCATAACCAAGGCTATGCTTTTCTTCTTTTCCGATTTCGCCCTATCACTGGCTTCCTATCTTACGCGCACCCCGCGCTCATACGTCAAGCAGTCAATTGTTGATCATTGGCATGTGCGTTGGCGATGTCTCAAGCAGATGCTGTGCACCAATCACTAGGTGATGGGTCCCCACCAAGGCTGCTTTTCTGCGTCAACCCTTAAATTCTCATCCCGTGGATATACTCAACATGTCCTCCTTGTTCCCAGCAGAGTTAGCTTCGCTGACAGCTCTTCTCCGTGCTTCGCAGCCGTCAAACTGCTTGATCTACCGATCTTATATTGCCCCTCCTCTCCTCACCTCACTATGTCGACCTCGAATTCTATCAAGCAAGCTGCTGAAGCTGCACGAAATAAGACCACCGAAGCGATGAATGCCACGAAACAGCTTGCGGATACTGCGAAAGCAGATCCTATAGCTGCGAAAAATGACCTCCTCCATACTCCGTTCATGAGAGCTGCTCTGCCATTTATCAATGGTGGCACAGCAGGTATGGTAGCAACAACCGTTATCCAGCCCATCGATATGATCAAGGTACGACTGCAACTCGCCGGCGAGGGCGCAAGGACAGGTCCCAAACCAACGCCATTGTCCGTCACCAGAGAAATCATTGCAGCAGGCAAAGTGATGGATCTATACACAGGACTTTCTGCTGGCTTGCTGAGGCAAGCTGTATATACGACTGCTCGACTTGGGTTCTTCGACACCTTTATGAAGGCGTTCACCACAAGGGCTCAGGCGAAGGGCGAGAAGATCGGGTTCAAGGAGCGTGCAGGTGCTGGCTTGTCAGCCGGTGGTCTTGCTGCCATGTTCGGAAACCCAGCAGACCTCGCCCTGATCCGCATGCAATCCGATGGATTGAAACCCGCCGCCCAGCGAAACAATTATAAATCAGTCTTTGCTGCCTTGAGCCACATCGCCAAGTCAGAAGGTGTGACAGCGTTGTGGGCAGGTGCCACGCCAACTGTCGTACGAGCCATGGCGTTGAACTTCGGACAATTGGCATTCTTCTCGGAGGCGAAGCAGCAATTGAAGGATACCAGCATGGGCCCACGAGCGCAAACTCTGACGGCTAGTGCAATTGCGGGATTCTTTGCCAGTTTCTTCAGCTTGCCATTTGACTTCGTGAAGACGAGGTTGCAGAAACAACAAAAGAGACCAGACGGAACGCTGCCATACAAGAGCATGATCGATTGTTTCGGCAAGGTTGCCAAAGAAGAGGGTATGTTGAGGTTTTATAGAGGATTCAGCACATACTACGTTAGAATCGCGCCGCATGCGTAAGTTATTCCTCCGCATGTCGAATTGTATTCCGCTGACCATTTTCAGGATGGTGACTCTGATCGTTGCCGATTATCTCGGCTTCATTACAAAGTAATAAAATTCGGAGGTAGGAGGATTTTGAATGGATAGCGACAAGTGCTGGAAAGGATATCATGGCCGGAGTCGTGGAATCGTTTGCTTTTGCTGATAGTGTCCCGCGGAACGTTGGACACCCCTTTCCTTGAGTCGTATATATCCCAAAATACATACATCATATCAGTTCAATAGTCTCACCTGATGACATTATTGCTTGTAGAAACCTTGGGTATTTGTCTATAGTATGTGGACAACTTCCGCCCAACCAGCACAATTCGACCCTGAACGCCTCGCTGTGATATGCCTTTGAATTTTAAGTTCTGTGTCACTTGTCACTTCGATGTCGTCTTGCCATATGCTCCTCCAGCAGCCTTTCTCATCTCGAGAGCCCGCTTATAAGGTGGTGCAGTAGGAGGTTGTACCGGGTCAAGCGTAATTCGGTCCTTGGGCAGGTGATATGAAGCGTCGGCGTCGAATCCAGAAAGATCTCCACAGGCTAAGAAAGGAGCAACCCATCTGCCATCTTTCGCTGCCCTGTCAATGTTCTCGATTGGGGGAAGCTGGATTATGCCATTCTTGTCGGCGCGAAATGGCTTTGCCGGGCTCGCAGACCACGTCTCTGTAGCAAGATCCTGCAATACTGTAGGCGCGACAATGGGTTGTTGTTGTGCCTTCATCTTTGCCATTTGGGATAGTCGGTCGCCAATGCCCATTGGCTCGTCAAGACTGGCTTTAAATCCTTCTGGTGGTGAGAAATTCAAGCATACGATGAAAGCCTCCACGCTACTCGCTCTGCTTGATCTCGGCTTTGCGACAATCACTCTCTCGAAGAATATCTTCAATTGAGCGAAAAGAAGGTCCACGTTTCTGCCACGGAAAATCTTTGCCACAAACTTCCCTCCGGGCTTCAATACGCACATAGCGAGGTTCAGTGCCGCGAAGAGGAGCTGAGACTGCACATATATATCGAGGTCGTGAAGACCGGTAACGTCTGGTGCGCCATCTGAAATGACAAGGTCAACTGGTTGTGAAGCTTGTTGCGAATGTGTCTCGGGGTCGTAGGTGGGGTCTAGAGCGCGTAATAGGAGAGGAACGGTGGCTGGATGTGTGATATCTGCTCGTAAAGTGATGATGCCTTCGAGAGGGCTCATCGGCTGAAGGTCAATCGCAACAATTTTGACGTCTTTCCGGGGTCGCAAGATGTCTTTCTCTCTTGCCTTCTTATCTATTGCCTCTTTCTCCTCCGCAGATATTTCTTGCCCAAAAACTTTGAGTAATTGCTGTCGTAGCTTGCCCTCCTGATCTTCCCAAGCACTTCGGCCGAACTTTTCGCCCTTGATCAAGACTCGGGAAAGGACCTGACTCCAGCTTCCAGGTGCCGCACATAAATCGACAACTCGTGTTACGCCATTGAAGAGGTCGAACTCTAGGAATTATTAGTCTAGTTGCACAATGCAGACGAGAAATGTTCATTACCTTCATCGAGTTGAAGGAGCTTGAAGGCGCTGCGAGCACGCCATCCTTGCTCCTTTGCAAGTCGATAGTAAGCATCGCGCTTGTCTTTTGAAGACTTGCCCATGTTGAAGACAGACAATGTCACCGGACTAAAGGCATCGAGGGAATTGTGCTTGTAAGTGGGAGATGGAACAAGGCTGAACAAAAATTTGAGACTTTGCTAGCGCGGGGCTGTCAGGCGGTGAATCTTTTCGGTTTCTGCCGAGATGCCAAGCCAAAAACTTCCCAAGGCAGTCGAAAATCTCAATGTTCAGAGAAAGCTTGGAAATTATTATTGTCAACTATCATGGCGCCAGAAGGGAGGAAAAGATCAAGTCTGTCGTCAAAAGACAGTCAGAGGTCGAAAAAGCGACAGAAAATCGCTTCCGCGAAGGATGTCAAACCAAAGCGCGCAGTCGCAGTCGATGCTCTACCATGGAACGAAGTAACGATGCCGGATATGTTCGATGATGCAGAAGGATTCTTTGGTCTTGAAGAAGTGGAGGGCGTTGAGATTGTTAAGGAGGGTGGGAATGTCAAATTTGTCAGTCTTAAAATTTCGCGCAAAAGGCTTTAGTTGACTTTATATGTAGGTGACTGCTGTAGCTCCTAAATTCGACGAAGAAGAATTCGAGGGTTTTGGCGACGAAGAGCCCGAGCCAGGTCTGTTATCCAAAGATTCACAAGCTAAGGATTCAGAATCTGCCGATGTGACAGAGGTCAAATCCAAGAAGGACAAGAAGAAAGAAGAGAGGAAGGAAAAGGTCAAAGCAGAGAAGAAAGAAAAGAAGGAGAAATCGAAGAAGCAGGACAGAAAAGTAGAGGAAAAGGCACAACCTATCAGCCTTGTGACAAACGCTTTCAAAGTTCTAGAAGAGGATGATGCGGAGGATGGAACAGACGTTTCGGCATGGGCAGAGCTGGATCTTTCTGCCAACACTCTTTCGGCCCTCTCAAAACTTGGATTTGCAAAGCCAACACCGATTCAATCTTCAGCTATACCGGAGATATTGACAGGGCATGATGTTGTTGGTAAAGCCGCAACTGGGTCTGGGAAGACTCTGGCTTTTGGCATACCTATAATCGAAAATTGGCTCGAACAATATGGGGAATTGGATGAGGACGAGCAAAAGAAAGCAAGACCACCAACTGGATTGATCTTGTCGCCTACTCGAGAATTGGCACATCAGTTGACGGAGCATATTACGGCGCTGTGCAAGGGTCTCCCGAATGCCCCATTTGTTGCTGCTGTGACCGGTGGACTGTCTGTTCAGAAGCAACAGCGGCAGTTGACAAAAGCGGATATCATAGTTGGCACGCCAGGCCGCTTGTGGGAAGTAATGAGCTCGAGTATAGAGCTCACAGAATCATTCAAGAAGATCAAGTTCCTGGTCATTGATGAGGCCGATCGACTTTTGACAGAGGGGCATTTCAAAGAAGTAGAAGAAATTATCGGTGCATTGGACCGACAACAAGATGTCGATGAAGATGATGAGAACATTCCTACTAGGCAAACTCTAGTGTTCTCGGCCACCTTCCATAAGGGACTGCAGCAGAAGCTTGCTGGCAAGGGAAAGCATGGACTCATGGACGACTCTCAATCGATGGAGTATTTGTTGAAGAAGCTCAACTTCCGAGAAGAGAAGCCCAAGTTCGTCGATGTCAACCCGATTTCCCAGATGGCTGAGAATCTCAAAGAAGGCATGATTGAGTGTGGTGGTACAGAAAAGGTACGCTTTCTCCAATTATTCTTTCGATCATGCTCACAATTCTAGGATCTCTACTTATATGCTCTACTCATGCATCATCCAAACCAGCGCACATTGATCTTCACCAACTCTATCCATTCTGTCCGTCGTCTCGCGCCTTTGCTACAAAATCTCAACATCCCAGCACAGGCATTACATTCTCAGATGATTCAGAAAGCAAGAATGCGTTCCATCGAGCGATTTACAAAATTTTCAAGCTCAGTCTTGGTGGCAACAGATGTCGCCGCTCGTGGCCTCGATATCCCAGGCGTCCAACTCGTCATACACTACCACCTTCCACGGGCTGCGGACATGTATGTCCACCGGTCGGGTCGTACGGCTCGAGGCGAAAACTCAGGAACGAGCATTTTGATGTGCGCTCCTGAAGAAGTTGTGGGTACTCGTCGGCTTGTAGCGAAAGTTCATGCGCAGAATGCCGTTGCTGGGGGAGGCAGTAAGGCGAATTACTACATGCGATCCTTAGATTTGGATCGTAAAGTGGTGGCTCGCCTCAAACCTCGAGTTACACTGGCAAAGAAGATTGCAGATAGTGCTTTGGCGAAGGAGAGAAAGGGTCACGATGACGATTGGGTGAAGAATGCTGCTGAAGAGCTTGGCGTGGATTATGACAGTGAGGAGTTTGAGGCTGCCGGTGGTGGAAGAAAAGGTCGGGGTACTGGAAGGAAATTAAAAGAGAAGGAGTCTAGAGCGATGTCAAAATCTGAAGTTGGCGCTCTTCGGGGAGAGCTGAAGAGCTTGTTAGCTCAAAGGGTCAATGTTGGTGTCAGTGAGCGCTATTTGACAGCTGGGACTGTGGATGTCAATGAGCTGTTGAAGGGAGCTAAGGGAGAATTCCTCGGAAAAGTTGATGGAATTAGCGGGTTGGATGATGTATAGAACACAATATGCCATCTAATCGAACGACTGCAAAAAGGAAATAAATGAACATCTGTTCTATTTGTCTCCATGACAGACATTCTCTTCCCCAAACTCACAATTTGTAGATGTTTCAAGAACGGACATTCACTTCACCCTACTCCAGGCCCTCCTTAGTCGAACTAAGCTCAGCACAAGCACACGAGCGAAGCTCCCGCAGCCATTACATGCCCTCTCCAATTCTCCCGCTTGCTTGTCACTTTTCATCGTCATGGTTTCGCGACCGATCTTGAACGATCCGGGATTACTGATCTCTCCCGATGGCAACCCAGTACATATCATGCCCATGGAGATTTTTCGAATGATCATCGGCGTTAAATGAGAGCTTCCAAGCACTCTGCAGTTGCTGACACATCTTTGTCATGATAGCAAGTCTTACGGCCGATAGCATCAAAGGGCAATATTCTTTTCCTCACTCATACGCTCTTGTCCATTCTCTCTTTTGCGAACTCTAATTAAGGGGGATAAAAATTTCCTCCATGCGGTCCGGTCAATCTTACCACATTTGCATAAGAAAATATATGGTGCAGAGCGGAGGGGGACCGTCTTATCGGCGCAATAGGTCCCTTCAATCGTTGCTAAGCTCCTCCAAAGACATGAAAGAGATTCCCCGACCCCGAGAACCAAGATCGTGATGCTTAGTTATGGCGTCTCTGTTGAGTAAACAACGATGCCGATGGCATTGTAATTTGGCCAAGCTCTCCACATCGAATCAACGGCCAAACATTAATCTCTCCGAAGGACACAACTGCCGCCGAGTTTTTTTGCAATCACGTCGCGGATGTCTGTCATGCCCATGACTTCGCCAAGCACTGTACGCAGATGATCACTGATACAATATACTGTTGAATTCGAATACTTATATACAGCTTGCTCAAGCTTTGGCCTAAACACAGAGGCAGTACGTTCAGAGCTTGAACTCAACAACAAATGCCTTCGCTTAAAGAAATCTTGGTTATAGGAGGCACAGGGGCACAAGGAGCAGAAGTAGTCAAAGGTTGTATCTCCTGAGCATTATCTCGTGAATATCACTGACACATGCAGCTCTGTCATTGTCTCAAAAATACTCTGTCCGAGTGTTGAGCAGAAATAAAGCATCAGAACGTGCCCGGCAATTGGCATTGCTTCCAAACGTAACTCTCATCCAAGGCCAACAAGACAACCAGAAGGATCTGCACAGAGCTTTCCACGGAGTATATGGAGCGTATGTCAACACAGATGGCTTCACCCTTGGAGAGAAAGCAGAATTGTTCTATGGAATCCGAGCATATGAGATTGCCCGCCATGAGAAAGTCACCCACTACATTTGGGCCAACTCGGACTATGCGGTGAAGAAGGCGGGATGGGATGAGCAATACCACTGGGGACACAATGACGCCAAAGGGCGCGTTGGAGGTAAGAAAGTAGGCCAAAGTCTGAAAGTCTTCTGACAATTATGACTAGACCTGATTCTATCACATGGGCAAGGTGGAATGAAAAGCTCCCTGCTGACGACTGGCCCTTATATGGACATGCTCTTTGATGGAATGTTTGTTCCTTCGAAAGAGGCAGATGACTCTTTTCTTTGGGCAAACCCTGCTAGTACGAGTCCCCAAGTCGCACTCATACAAGAAATTAATTCTCCCAGGAAATGGTAAGATCCCTCTCATCGCACTCGAAGATGTCGGAACATATGCGCTATGGTTGTTCGATCATGTCAAAGAGTCTGCGGGAATGGACCTCGAAGTTGCAACAGAGGAAGTCAGCTTCCAGGATATCGTCAAGACTTTCACCGAAGTGACGGGCCTGAAAGCTGCTCACAAATACGTGCCGCTCGAGGAATACCTACCTTTGGCAGAGCCATACCCGAATGCCCCTGCAAATTGGGCAGCGGACCCAAGTGTCACCAGAGATGAATCCAGCATGACCTGGCGAGAGAACTTCTCAGCGTGGTGGAGATTTTGGGGCGAGGGGTGCGGCGCTGACCGAAACTTCGAACTTCTGGACCGGATTCATCCAAGTCGAATCAGAAGTTTGGCGGAATGGATGCAGAAGGTTGAATACAGAGGAAGGCCGAAGAACATTCTCAAGAACATAGCTGATTTGAGAGCCAAAGTGGCGGACAAAGGCCACACGAGCGTCTCTGCTTAGACTGCTCTCTTGGCTATATCATAAGCTGTAGCATCCATGATTTATTCCTTTGCAAAATTAGTGTGCTGAAATGCTATGCGAGGACAAACAAAAATCAAAGAACATTACAGCAAGAAACAACGGTTGCCGATGATGCGAATTCCTCGCCTTATGACTAACATTTCAAGGAAAATCGTGCAAACAAGCAAGCAGCAGGTACGACCGACAATTCTATACATACCCATCAATTCTTACCACAGAACAAACGTGCTGCTACTATATGGATATGGCCTAACGCCCCGCAGCTTCAAACTCTAGATCTTGAAGCAATCAACGTGTTGAATAGCAGCAACGACCAGGGTTTCGACGAAGGATTAGGAGACCAGTGAGAATTACATGCAACAGGATAGCAGCCAAACAAGCATTCCATAATTGGTACTCTACAGGTATTTGTTGAGGCAGCTTGCGACTCGAATGTCGAGCCTTGAGTCCGACAATTTGAGGAAAGATGCGTCTACACCGGTGGTACAGAGTTCGAACAAGAACGGAATTTTTTTTTTTGAAGTTGCTCCTCTCCTAAGCAAGGCGATGCCACCAACGATTAGAACTGAGGTCTAGATAAGGAGGAGCAACTTTGTCGAGATCGGTGATGTCAGAACTTTGGTTGAGTCACGTGAAGCAACGCGACGCGACAAAAGTCGCGTCGAGGCGAGGACGCGGTTATAACAAGCCACCTTGAACACTTTTCTCCACCAAGGTCTTTCACCAAAAGCAAATTCAACAAATATGCCTCCACGAAGAAAGAGTGCCCCAGCAGGCCGAGTGTACAAGTCTGCGACTCCATTACTGCAAACAAAACTCACAGGGCAGAAGAAGCGCATCAAGTCCTATGGAAAGCATACGACGCGGCGCGCGAAGGAGGACAGCACGCTTACACAGATTGGATTTATAAAGCTCAAGGACCGCCCTGAGGAAGACGAAGAGCAGGAAGGAGAGGGGGCAGATGAGGAGGAATCAGATTACGAAGTCGCATCTAAGAAGCGCAAGACGAAGCGGAGAAGGACCAGTGGAGACAAGCCATCTGCAACCCCGGCAGAAGAGGAAGAGTCGGATTATGAAGAGGCTTCCAAGAAGAGCAAGATAAAGCGGAGCAGAACTACTGGGGACAAACAATCTGTAACCCCGCAATGGCATACACAGACTATTACACAACTCGACTGGAGCTTCTCTACGAACGAAGACGCCGGAGAAGATGTGGAAGAGAATGTGGAGCAAGAGCGCGACATATTCGATGTGCCTAGTTCCTCGCAATCAGTCCATCTTCCTACGAACGTCCGGAGGCTTTCCGGGCATATCAAAGCTGGTCCAAGTAGGAGGGAAGAATCGCCAATTATAGAGAGCATGGAGGAGGAATTGCCAGATCTGGACAACATGCGAGCGGAATCACCGATTCTAGATATGCCTCCGCCTCCAACGCCGCGAAGAGAGATACGTCTCGAGATACCATCCTCCCAGTCACCAGCGACTCCACTCTCTGTACATCGAGGATCCGCGAGACAACATTCTCCTCTACGAGAGAAGTCCATTAATGCTAATGCTATCCCATTCGACCTCAACCGAAGACTACAGTCAGGTCCCGACAAGCTTCCCAAGCTAGAGATTGAGGATACTTTCGACAGTGGGAATAGTACAAGCCAAGCAAGAGACGTTCCTTCCTCACCTGACAAGAGACCGAGTCCTGCCAAAAGTGTCAGGTTCGCATTGCCAGAGGAAGATGAAGAAATTGAGACTCTGGCATCGCCGTCTATCAAGAAAGAGTCAACTCAGACTTCCACACAGCAAAGAAACAGTGGGCGACCAGTCAAGTCTGAGATTCTTGACTCTGACGAAGAGGACGAGGAGGACTGGGATGGAGCAGAAGTGAGTCTGAAAGCGGAAGCAAGCCAAGCGGAAACATCTGCCAACGCCTCTCAAGAGCATGATGACGAGCCAGAGACCTTCTATGGCGACATTGGTCTCGAAACCCAATTCGAGCTAGTAAAGTCCACTTCCGACTCAGCAGGAAACGGTGAATCAGTAGATGGCGGCGAGGCAGAAACAACTGCGAGTGGTGAAACGCAGATTGGAGAAACTCAAAGAGTCTCGACGCAACACGTTGCCGTCATGAAGCCTCGAACGGAGAATTCAGATATATTCATCTCAATTCATCCAAAGCACGTCACAAACATCGTCAACCGGACCAAAAACCATGAGTTCCGGACCTGGAAATTTCCTGACAAAGTATGCCGTGTATGGATATACGAGACGGTACCCATTCGCGCCTTGAAATACATGGCTGAGATCAGCTCTGCGAAGAAACCTGGGGAAATCCTCAACGAAGGTGGTATAGGCAATGCCGCATTCAATGCCAAACCTCCCGAGAGCTCCAATTACGCATACGAAATATTGCGGCTTTACGAGCTTGCTGATGTAATGCCAATCAACGAGCTCAAATCAAAAGGGTGGCTCAAAGCTGGTCCTCAGAAAATGGCCTGGGTACGTCCAGTGGTGCTTGACGAGCTTGTTGCAAATCTCAAGCCCCCGCTGTTCGACAACGACAACACTGCTGAGGAAGCTCCCGCTTCATCGTCGACTGATACGCAAGAAGTCGAAGAGCAACTTCTCAGCACAATCAGTCAGTTCACCCAGCCAGCTCAGCCTTCGGAACTTGCCTCTAGTCAAGCTGTTGCAGTCAAGACGGAAGCAGAGACGATTCCACCGCCGAGCTCAATGCCACGTCACGAAACTCCTAGGCGGGCAAGTAGTCCACCACACCCCTCACAGGCCTCGACCGTGGACCTCACTCAAGCGACGCCTCAGCTACCATCCCAGGAAGTGGAGGGGGAAATAATCTGGGAGTCTCCAGCTCGACCAGTGGCTTCCAGTACCCCCATGAGGCTACCAACACCTAGAGCTGGAGGATCAGAACATCATGGACCTGACGCAATATTGCCATATTCAATGTCTTCGTCGCAATTTTTGTCCAGGAGTCAATTGTTGCCTGATAGTCTTCTGAATGAGGATGTACCAGGGCCGCCTCGTTTCATTCATGATTCTGATTCGGAAGATGATGAGCTTTGATGAATAGGATAGCATGGTAGGACTAGAGTTGCTGTGAGCTTGGAAATTGCAAGATGAGGGTATGCAGGACTATAGGAAACAGGATATAGGTACAGAATTACGCTACTATGCAATGGCTACTGGCCAGGATGCTTCCATGGAGGCCAAAAACAAATTTCACAACAACATCATGAAGACCCTTCCCCCTTCTCCTCCGTGACCGTCCTACTACTCCCAACACTCGGGCCCTCTCCACTTGCACCGCCAACATCCATCTTCTTCTCCGTCATTCTCTTACCCTCTTCCTGATCACCACTATTTCCGTCCTTTTCCAATTCCTCTTTTCGGAACACATCCAACTCCCTCTCAAGCGTCTCATGCAACCTCTCAAGCACCCACTCACTCTCCTCCTTATTCCCCATCAATGGACTCCTATTCCCCACCCAACTCCACTTCACACTCTTATTCCCCTCATCCTTCGTCGCAGCCCCCAATCTCCCCCCATCCGGTCTCGGCTTTCTTTTTGCCTTTCTGTGTGTTTCGGCTGAAGACTCATCTTCTCCTATCAACTTGAGGTACCAGGCCCATTCGTCGAATGTATATTTTCTGGGCGGGGTGGAGTGCAGGTGTTTCATAACTTTTCCTATCTCCTTCACCAGAATCAAATGATAATGGGCTCGGGATTCTGGGAGCTCGTCATTCTTCTCCCCTTGTTTGGCGGCCCGTGTCGTCTCCTGATTTGCGCGGTCGCCGGCTGCGCGTTGAGCTGCTGATTCGGGGTCGTTTTTTCGCTCTGATTCGGAGTCTGAGGAGTTCCGGCGACGAGTTTCTCCTAGTATTCCAGGAGGTTGTTCCGAGACATCGTCGGCGAAGAGTCGGCCTCGTGTTAGGTTGTTGGCTGATTCTTTCAAGGAGGCTTTGACGCCTTGTTCTCCTGGTAGGACGGTAAAGTTTCCAATCCATAATGTAAGGTCGCGAATTCCTTTCACAATGGTGTCGCCCATATTCGAGATGAGGATTGTGAGAGATGGAATGGCGAGTAAGGACCAGAAGACGAAGAAGGCTTTCCCGGAGTTTGATTCAGGGTAGATATCTCCGTAGCCAATGGTGAGGAGGGAGGTGTAGGCGAAGTACATAGATTCGAAATATGTCCAGTTCTGTCCGTACTCGGACTGTTCGAATACAGCGGCTCCGATGAACCAGAGTAGAAGCCAGGTGGTTCCTGAGATTATAAGAGAGGTCCAGCGACGTTTGGTATGTGCTTGTTCTTGGATCCTACGCATCATTTCGAATTCTTGTTGTCGGCGTTCCCGCTCATTGGTGGATGTTTGTTGGAGGGTTTGGGATGATTGGCGGGACATGGGGGCTTTTTCATCGTGGATTGGTCGAAGAATTGAGCCTTTGTTTTGCTTTTCCAATCTTTTGAGGAGACGTTCGCGTTCTTTTTCGACCATTCGAGCACCCATTTTGACTTTGCCGCGTTCGAGGACCAGAGAACGGATTGAGCCAATGACGAGACCGAGGATGATGATTCCACCAATTGCAAATGGAAAGAGTAGCCCTCGACCAAGATGTGTTGCTGGCGAAAAGTCTCCAATTCCTACTGTCAACAGCGTAAAGTCTGCCCAGTACACGGCATCCAGGTATTTCCATCCTTCGATATGAGAGAACACCAAAGCTCCCAGAAGCAAGTAGACAAGGAAACTGATGGTTTGCAGCATCAATGTCCTTTGGCTCATCGTCAACTGGAATTCCTTGTCATAGTGACCGCGGTACGCTCCATATACGGTGACGAGCATCATGGTCGCCACCATAAAGTAAAGTGCCGCGGAGAAGATGGCATAGTAGAATGCTTGTGAGAAAGCATGGTCCGATCGAGGTTCAATAACAAGGGGGCCACTTGCACAGGCGCATAGACCGATCAGAGCAAACGAGGATAGATACCTAGTCGTCTATGAGTAACTTGATTAGATTGCGGATGCAGCTGATCATACCATCCTATGATCGTGATGGGTTGTGCAATAGAGAACCGAACTCTCTTAGCCATGTTCATCAGCAGGAAGAAATTCGAGATAATGGCGAGCGCCAACTGGGCGGCATTTATGCCTATCAACCTAGAGAAGGCTTCAAGTCAACATAGCTGTCAAATATGCATATGTGGGGTATGCCAAGAGAAGCCAAGAGCTGTCGAAATCTGGGGTACGCACCATTTTGGATCGTCTATGGGTATTGCATTATCTTCTGGGGTTCCTGGTGGTATATAGACTCTCCAATGCACGGCTAGGGCACAGATACTGAAGGCTGATGCCATAGGGCCAAATGTCCCGGCGATGAGTGGGAAGGCTGTACTGGCGAACCACCATCGACTAAAAGGAATAAAATCAGTTTTGCTCTATCAGACATGGATACGAAGCCCGATCCTTGGCCTCAAGAGCGCCTTTCGGACGCGCCAGGACGGAAACTTTGTATAAATCATACCTGGGAGCCAGGAACTCCTGTTCATCTTCTTCCCTTTCATCTCGCTCATCGTGGGCTTGGTTCTCCACGTCCTTTGCATCGTTTGAGATAGGCTCGTCGAGTCCTGGATCGTTCATCTTGACACTTGCTACTTGTCCACCGAGATTGTGTCCTTGAGCTGCAAATTCAAATAGAGATCATCTCAGAAGAAGAAAAATGGAAACGATAAGGAATATCATGTTCATAAAAGCTTATTTTCAAGCACCCGCCTGGACCACTCGAGCACCACCAGGGTCTTGAATTGCAAAGGCAAGCATGGTTGTGAAAATATGACGTCGATGGACGCCAGTCAGCTTGCAAGATTTTGGAAGTTGATCTGCAAGCCTCTTTTTACAGGGATGCTAGAAGCGAGCGGAAAGGAGAAAAGAAACTGCGACACCCGAAGGCAAATTAAGATGGAGGTTTAGCCGCGCGTCTGCGCTTGTGATAAGGAGCTATGAATCACCCCGACGAGCTCGTCAACAACTCGCGACTTCTCGATTTTGCTCTCAAAGACCATCTCGAGAACGCCGTCGATTTTGGATATCAGCCAACCTATGCTGGACCTCTCACTCACTTTACAATAGCAAAGGACGAGATTTGCCCCTTTCATCAAGCTCGCCTCCAGGCAACCATGAACCATCACCATGCCGCCAAAACGAAGAGGACGGCCACCGAAGAACGCATTGGCCGATGAGAAGGATCTGAATGCTTTTACAGGATTTTCAGATACAACAGCAACGCCAAAGAAGGCAGGTGGAAGGAAAGGGAAAGGGAAAGCAAGCTCGAGCCGAGCGGCGGTTCCAGATGTCTACCGGGAAATGCTTGCGGAGGCGCTTCCAGCACAATCGGATATCCCAGAGAGGCCGCTGAAGAGACGAAAAACTGGAAGACGAGAATCTCAGACTGCAGTGGCTAGCTCGGCTAAAGCACCTGATCCAGTGACTGAGGACACGGACGAGGACGAGGATATCGAATTTGAAGATGTTCTTACTCCAAAAGACGATGACGATGCGGAGTCAGATGAAGATGAGTTCAAGTTACCGGCAAAGCTACAGCAAACCGCCTATCGAGACTCGGATGACGAATCCGAGGACGAAGACAACGAATGGGAGGGCGTAGACTTTGATACTTTGCCTGCCGAGGCGGAGGCAAGCGGAGACCTTGAACTGACCCTTACGAAGAAAGCTCCTGCAGCTGAACCAAAGGCTACGACCCGAAGAAGGAAAGTTGTTTCCAAAGACGAGAAGGTCATTCGATTACAGACCCACAAGATGCACGTGCTTTGTCTGCTATCACATTTGGACAGAAGGAACGAATGGGTCAATGATCCAGAAACAAAGTACACACTGAGGAAGCTACTCGACAAGAAAACTTTGGGGTTTCTGAGACCAAGAACCGACCTGTCCCAGTTCTCGCAGACAGAGTCACTAAAGAAGGGTCTCGATCAAGCCTGCGTTATGTGGAGAACGAAGTTCAAGATCACGGCAAGAGGCACGAGGAGATCACTTTGGGCTGAAAATGACGAAGATTTGGAGAATGTAAGTCATGTATTGTTTTCGAAGTCGTACGCGAAATTCTAATATCCCACAGTACGTGCTTGCCGATGATGCAGACACCACATTCGATAAGTCTGAGTTTCGGGAAGCCGCTCAGAAGCTCAAAGGCTCCAGAGATGTAGGCGCACAGCTCTTTTGCTCGTTGTTGCGAAGTGCTGAAGTTGAAACCCGGCTGGTGTGTTCTCTCCAACCACTCTCATTTAATGCCGGTGGTCCATCTATGCCTCAAGCTCCGAAGAAGAAAGCTAGACCAGCAACGCCAGAGAGTGATGAGGAAGAGGCGGTTAATACGCATGCTGGCAATTTCCAGTTCGGCACCCCTAGCACTGCAGCCACGTCTAGCGTGCCAATGAACCCTCGACTGCGTCTCGGCCATCCGAACGCTGCAGGGTACCACATGCCTAATATAAGTTCCGCAGCTCGCCTTCCGCCAAAACCAAAGCCAAAGCCCATACATGAGTCTCCATATCCAGTATTCTGGGTAGAGGTCTTTGACGAAGCACACCAGAAATGGTTGCCTGTCGACCCCTTGGTGACGGAGTCAATTGCGAGACCACGAGACTTCGAGCCACCAGCAAACGATCGAGAGAATAGCATGTCGTACGTTATTGGTTTCGAAGAAGAAGGATGTGCTCGAGACGTTACCAGAAGATATACCAAGGCATACAATGCCAAGACGAGGAAGAATCGAGTCGAGTCCACGCCTGGAGGAGACAAGTGGTGGAGGCGAGCGATGAGGCTATACGCTCGTGGCTACTCCAGCGATGCCGACCAGATAGAGGACACTGAATTAGCAGCCATAGAGGCCAGGGAGCCGATGCCAAAAAATATTCAAGATTTCAAGGACCATCCCTATTACGCACTAGAAAGGCATCTCAGGCGAAATGAGGTCTTGGTCGCCCCTCGAGAAGCTGGGAAAATTGCAGCTGGACGAGATAAAAATGCTCCTGGAGGAAAGAAAATGGAAAGTGTCTACAGGAGGACGCACGTCAAGATAGCCCGGAGTGCTGATGCGTGGTATCGACTTGGCAGAGATGTCAAAATGGGAGAACAACCCGTGAAGACCGTCGCTCCGAAGAAGAGACCGGATGACGATGACGTGGGTGACGAAGTGGACGAGCGAGCCGGCACAAATCTCTATACTGAGGATCAAACGGAACCCTGTGTGATTCCACCGATTGTCAATGGACGCGTTCCAAAGAATTCATTCGGAAACATCGATATTTTCGTACCGTCTATGGTGCCTCCTGGAGGCGTGCACATACCTTGTGGGTATCTCTTGCTTCGGTTTCGGACGTGCACTAACAGTCGTAGACGCTGAAGCACAACGCGCTGCAAGGATCGTTGGCGTCGACTACGCAGATGCCTTGACGGGCTTCGAATTCAGAGGTCGCCATGGAACAGCTGTCTTGAAGGGAGTTGTTGTCGCCGCCGAGTATCGGGAAGCTGTCGAAGCTGTGATCGTTGGTCTCCGTGACGAGCAAGCCCGAATCGAAGAAGCAGTGCGTTCTGCTGCTGTTGATAAGATGTGGAGACGCTTGTTGAGGGGGTTGAGAATCAAGGCGCATATCGAAGCTACCTATGGGAAAGATGACCCTGAGCCAGAAGTGGCCCAGCATGAGGTAGCGGAGGTGGAAAGTAATGCTAGCGAGTATCTCGACGATGAGTACGGAGGTGGAGGTTTCCTTCCAGAGGACGACGATGGCGGTGGTGGGTTCTTTCCGGAGTAAACGGTTCACACCCATAGGAAAGATGCCACCTTGCGAATAACGGCTTAAATATCTACGACATGGAGTAATCATATCAGACCTGCCATCACTCACTGCCGGCATCTGCGTGGCGACAAAGTCGTCGAGGCTACTTTAGTGTCTGGTCTAGTGGCAATTGCCGGCTCACGATCGGCCGACCTCTTCTCAACACCTCCATGTTGCCGACATGGTGAGCATCGTGTTGTGCTCGACTTCATGCCCTCAAAAGGCTACGAAAGGAGCGGCTGATACTCTATACTCTGGACGCTATCCCGCCTTAATCATACAGAATGCTTGGAAGGCATGCTGAGCTTATTCATGCGCCATAACTATCTCGTATTTCCCCACATTAACAAAGGAAGCGCGAAATCTGGTCACGATGAAGCCGGTCTTTTTGAGCATCATAACACCATCTTAGATTATCGTGAGATCTTAACGTTTCACTAATATCCAGAAGTCACCGTACGACAAGGAAGCGTGCCTGCATTCAGCCGCCAACTCTGTTTCAATAGCACACCGAGGCCAAGAAAGGGATTAGACGAATCAGAATGTTTCATCAGCGGATGAAGACTCAAGAAATCCAGACTCATATAAATCTGGCTCCTGGCCCGCTCCGTTTCAAGTCGACTTCCCATTGAAAGCAGGAACACATCAGCTCCTGCACGATTTCGGAAGAGAGCGAGCTCATTCTACTCGGATCTTGCGAGCCTCGAAACGAACCATAACGAACTAAATTTGTCTCCTGTTAAGCGAGTCTCGTGCCTACTATTTGGTCGGAATCAGTTTATACTCTGCTCGTCACGTTCTTTGTTTACTATATACTCCTGTTATCCTGTGCAATAGAAGACCTATTATCACATGTTCTGTTTCGGTCGCTTCTGTCAAACAGGCAGATACCTGAGCAAAGTTGCTAAAGAAGTCGTACCACAATGACACTATTCATATATTGCTTAGCTTCATGGAAGACGTTCTCCGTGGTCGGTTTTGCTCCCGCCGTCACCCGTTCTTCGGCCGGCTGAACTTTCATCACTTCAGTAGTTGTGACAGTGTACTCAAAGTTCAAGAAAAGCATGAGATCTTCCCCGCGTTCATTAAAACATTGTGGGGTATGGGCGTGCCGCATCTGGGGAAATGGCGTGGTGCGGTACGACAGTACTTAATTCTGATCGAGGGAAGAAGATACATTGAGTGAGGTTCCTCTGCATGATTGGCTTCCATTCTCCTGGAGGCTCATTTCTCCTGGCATATTTATAGTCCTGAATCGCTGCATACCTCCTAGCTGTCGTGTTTCGAGACCAGAAGATACCTGTTCTGCTACCCAAATTATGTATGTGGTGAAATACTAGTGGGAACTAGTATCGGTCCCAAACTTCCCTCATCCCATTACACTCCCCAACACACACAGAAAATCTTCATTCTCTGGCATATTTCCGAATTGCTGGAGAGTTGCCAGTTGTGTCTCGATATCGCCAGATCTTGAGTGTTCAGTCAAGATGTCCTCAAACACAACATCTCTTCCTCCGACACCGACACACACATTCACCCCTGCCCAAGAAAATATACTGAACTATACTGAGGGCCTTGCGGGTGTGAACCTACCGCTCAACGATGTGACTAGGTATTTTCCCTATTCAATTATACTGTCACCCACTGACAGCATATCAGTAATATTATGTACGGGTCGCCCGGGCTGATCGCCATTGTGATCTTTCTGGCTCGATCTTCCCAAGTAATCGCCAACAGGGTCAGATTATTGTCGACTATAAATGCCCAGAAAGACCAGCAACAATATTGGGCGCGAACCGGATCCGTCGTATCATGGATTAAGAAGAATCTTCTAGTTGCTCCATTGATCCATAAGAGACACAACAAAGAAGTCCAGCTGTCCTCGGCTATCAATGTCGGCACGATCCCAACCCGACTACATACAATATTCTTAGCATTCTATCTTCTCAACAATGTTGCGTTTTGCTGCATGCTCGATTATCGCAATCAGTCCAAGGCCGTTCTGCTTGCTGAGCTCCGTGGAAGGAGCGGACATTTGGCTACCTATAATATGCTGCCCTTGATCTTGTTTGCTGCACGGAACAACCCATTCGTTGCTCTCCTCGGTATCTCTTTCGACACATTCAACCTCTTCCATCGCTGGATTGGCAGGGTAGCAGTTGTCGAGGCCATAGTCCACACATTCTGTTAGGGAATCAACAATTACGATGCTCGAGGACTTCAAGGACTTGCAGCCCACTTGGACGAAAGACTTTTCTTGATCTATGGTTTAATTTCAACTGTCGCCGTCACAGCCATTCTCATTCAATCGGTATCAGTCATCAGACAGGCTGCCTACGAAACCTTTCTTCATCTGCATCAGGCGCTTGCTGCAGCAGCCATCGTTGGTCTGGTTCTCCACTGCAAAAACGCAAACCTTCCCCAGGTTCCGTTTCTCTATGCACTCATATCTCCCTGGGTAATGGAACGGCTCATCAGACTCGGTCGCATGTTCTATCGGCGCGGCGCGACAGTCCATATCAAAGCCCTAGAAGGCGAAGCCTGTCGCCTCACATTCGAAATCCGAGGACGATGGACCAAGAATCCAGGAACTCACATCTACGCCTACATTCCCTCTATCTCCCTCTGGATGTCCCAACCCTTTTCAGTCGCTTGGGTGGAACAGAGCCCGACACGAAATCCGTCCTGGAGCCCAACATTGAACCGCCCTACCAGCACAGGAACACTCGTCGAACCCCCCTCCGGGGAAGTTAAGCTAGACTTCCCTCCCCAGCCAAGTAGATCCAAGACAACAATCTCCTGTATCATCGCATCCCGCACCGGCATGACAGCCGCTCTCTACCGAAAAGCACGTCAGTCCCCCACTGGTTCGCTTTCCCTATCTGCCTTCGTCGAAGGACCCTACGGTTCTTCAGAAAACATGAAATACTACGGAACAGTTGTTCTTTTCGCCGGAGGAGTTGGTATCACGCATCAACTTTCCATACTCTACGACCTCGTATCCGCTTTTGCGGACGGGACATGCGCGACGAGAAAAGCGGTGCTCATCTGGTCTGTTCGGATAAAAGAGCAGTTGGAATGGATCGGTGCTTGGCTAGATGATATTCTTCATATGTCGAGACGGGAATCCGAACTTAAGGTCTTGCTTTATGTTACGAGAACTACTTTGGGAAGAGAGGAAAGTGGTGCGGTTCTCAAGGAGATGGGGTTAAGTGAACATATCACGTTTGGGCGTATGAATGTGCAGGCTTTGGTTAGTGGGGAATTCCAGGATAGGGTGGGCGCGATGAGTGTTGGTGTTTGTGGGCCGGGGGGTTTGGCGGATGATGTTAGGATGGCGACGAGGGGGGTGAGTGGGGAGGGGGGGGGGGGTAACGTGGAATTTTGGGAGGAGAGCTTTACTTGGTAAGATTCCTCTCATGGTCTGCTTTTCCGTGTTTATGGGGCCATGACGGCAATTTTTACCTCGTGGGGAAGGCCTGGAGTGTTCGTGTGACTGTTGTTTTTAGATTGGGTGGAACGATGGTTGATGGTTGGGATGCAAGACTGCAGTAGGGAGAGGAGGGAGATACCCGACGTCGCATTTGGGTCGTAGACGGGTTCGAGGAGATCCAGTCTGGGGAGTAGGGGAGGAAGTGTGGTTAATATGCGGATGTTTATATTGCGCATTGGATTCCGGTAGTTCTTTCCAGATGGCCCCACGATTGCATATGGATGATATAGATATGAATATGAGCATGTACTATGTGGATTCTCTTTATCTCTGAACGTGTTTGGAGGATGGGTTGAAGAAGGGAGTCATCGCTGGGTAAGGGTCACGTGAGCGTTCCTTCTTTTCAGGGGAGGAAGGAGGCGTTCGACTTTCACATTACCGCATCCTTGTTAAATCTAATTCATTGACACATAAGCTGCCTGCTCGTGTACACGAGAGGCAAGAAATGTGCCTCTAATTACCATATAATAAAAATTGAAGTCACAAGATATGCGAGC
>FJOG01000002.1:2919518-2931349 GCA_900073065.1 Phialocephala subalpina
TGTATCATCATGCTCGCTCGACCTTCTTGATTCCTCCTTTCTAAATTCAAGCATGAAACATATTTTCGGCCTCGAAAATACAAAGTCATCATTTCCTTGTTAGCATGGTAAATGCTGTCCTTAGTCTCGATTTAAGTCTTCTGAACTGATCTGGGACCAGTCATTCATTGAGTACCACGACTCACATTCACTCCTTAAGCGACTAAGGGAATCACGAAGCGAGGCTGATGAGTACTATAAAAACAAGTTCCTCACCCATTGAGTTCAAGCACGAAGAACACGAAGAAGAAGGAGTCGAAGAGGACGCCAAGATCAGCAAGGAGTAAGAAGGCTCACCTGGACCTCCAGGTCACAGTCTGGTTCATAGTCGCTATTGCATTTTCCTGGTAGTTGAAATGGCGATGATCGGGCATGTATATCAGGAACTCATAAGTTCGAATGAGAATCAGCATTTTGACAACAGCAGAAGAGTTGACAACGATATTAGCATCAACGAGGAGATGAAAAGAATATGGAGAATACTTGAAACAGCCAGGTTTGTGAATGGAGCAGATTTGAACGGTTTGTTGAAGAATTAACGGATATTGATGGATGGAAGAAGATGGAGCGGGAGCGGGGCGGGGCGGCACGGGGAATCTAGCTGCAGGACGGACAAGATTTTGTTGTTAGACTGCATCTTGGATTTGGAGGGAAGCCGAGGTATCAGTTCTGGTTGCCACCTACTCTGGCAATTCATATGCTACATCTCTTGAAAGCAATTGATTGATGCTCATCTGTGTCATGCTTCCTCGCTACAGCTGGTGCAAGATACAAAGTCGTGTAGAACATTCTCTCCAAACGCCTCTCCTGTACATCTAGCGAACAAAGCCGTCTAATTGTGATGCTGTTGACGTGAACCGGCACATCATGCCTCCACCTGCGCCTCTTGTGATCATTACCAAGACATATCATTACCTACCATATTCCATATCCACAGCAAATGCTCCAAGTCCAGCTCCTCAATCAAGCTCAACCCCATTCAACGCTTCTGCTAGGCTGTCCGTCTCCGGTAGCTTGTCACCTTGCTCGGGAAGTTCTGGATGGACCGTAGTTAACTTCTCGCCTAACTCCCTTTCCTGTTCCTTCACTTTCTCAATCTCCGCCTCCAACTCCTCCGGTTCCGCCTCTCCCTCGCTCCTGGAGCCCTCACTCTCCGTCTCCGGCGGCGTAGCCTCACCACCTGCCCCTTTCTGCAGAACCCTTGGGACATGACTTAAATTCCTCTTCAACAAACACATCTCGACCGCAATCCCCGGTCCAAACGCCGCTCCCACCACGAAATCCTTAACTTTCCCCCCAGGCGCAATCTCATCCATATCTTTCTGTCTCAATCTATCCATCACCGAAAAGATCGTCGCTGAGGATGAATTCCCGTGGTTAATGTATGTATCGTATGAGGCGCGCATGTGTTCGGGCGATATGGACATTGCGCGCTCGACGCCGGAGAGAATTGTTGCACCGCCGGGGTGGAGGGCCCAGTCGAAGTCGGCGGCGGATTTGTAGTTGGGCGGAAGGTTTGGGAGTGTGGAGAGGAGGTCGTGGAAGGCTGGGGCCACGACGGAGGCTGCGAGCTTTGGGACGCGGGGGGAGAGGACGACTTTCCATCCTGTTGCCAATGTCAATTTTCTCGTTCTTCTGAGATGGAAGCATGCGCACTTACCTAGCGGATCAACATCAAAACCCAAATCCTCCTCCGTATCAGGAATGACCCTATGATCCCACCCCAACAACTCATACACCGGTTCTTCATCCTCACCTCCAATCCCATTACTCAGTATACACGCACTCGCACAATCACTAAACAGCATAACCCCAATCCTCGTCTCTTGTAGCTCATTTATGCTATCCAACTCACTCCGACACAATAGACTCGAAATCTCCAACGCAATGACCAACGCCCTCGCTTTCTTTCCCCGAAAACTAGCTCCAAGCGCCAAATTCGCAGCAGTGCGCAAACTCGCCAATCCACCTGAACATCCAATGCCATGCAACAAGACTTTTTCCACAGGTTGTGTAACTCCCAGCGCTTTGCAAACATAATGATCGAAGCCGGGATTCGCGCTATTTGTGCAGGTAGTGGAAACGACGTGCGTTATGTCTGTAGGTAAGAGTCGTGCTTCATGGAGGGCTTTTCGAGCAGCGGTCACTGCGAGCGCGACGCCGTCTTTGAGGAAGATAGAGCAGAGTTCTGCGATTGTGGGCGCGCGGTCCATGTTCGCCATAGGGTGGTCGACGGTACCGATTGCAGAGCGGGTGTCGATTCCTGTGTATTGGTTTATGGTGCGGATTTTTCTCATTCTGTGAGAAGGGTGAGTGATGCTTGAGTGTGGGGGTGAGGGGTAGAGGGACAAACGCTGGTGTATCTGGGTAGTGACGGTCGCAGAGGATGTCGACGGCTGAGGGTTCGAGGAGGAAGGGAGGGTATTCTGTTCCTATTCCCGTAATTGAGAGGTTGAGGTCTCCAAACTGGTTTTTAGTCCCGTTCTGGGACGTCCTTGATGGTGACATGTTGGCGACGTGAATGTTGAATTGCAGTTGTCAATTGGTGTTTTGAAGCTGTATGTAGAGGTAAAGCTCTCTGTTGTGACGGGATCAAATCAAAGAGACGACCAGCACAGCAATCGAAATGTCTTGGGATCAAGCACACGAGCACGCTATACCGAGGCTGATACAACACAGTGGCGGTGCAGCAACATGCAGATTCGAAGACGGGAATCCCAAGCTCCTGATGCAGGTGGATCCTCAATCGTGGAGTGGTCCTGGAGGCGAACGAGTGTGGAGGGGTCGATTACGAAGACGCAATTCTGATTTTGATGAGACAAGACCAAGTTGTTCCTGAGAACAGTGACGTCTATGGCTTCGTGGACCAAGACAGTACTTTTGCTTCTTGGTTATGTTTGATAAGAAAGATGGAATTGTTCTCAACAAAAATAGTGCAGCGAAAGGAATAGTAGAGAACTGTCACCGCGACTTGGCACAGCTGCAGTTAGACCTTGATGATTGCAAGGATTGGCAACACCTGCAGCAGAGAGTGTTTTGGACTTAGTCTAGATGAGGTTAGCCTGATGCAGCATCCTTGAACCATTTCAGGAACATGAGACCATCACCAAAGTGAAGATGTCATCTTTCTCAGCAAGAATAAACAACACGTGATGCTAAAAGGAGAGCAAATTTGAGGATGGCGAAGAGGAAGACTGTTGACGTGTCGCTAATCAAGTCTTCATGCGAAATGCGACGCACCAAGACAAAGAAAGATCCGGGGTCGCCAACAAAAAGACATAAAAGCCGACGTACGGACAACTACGGACAAATACCAAACCCCTCCAAATGCGCCGTAATCACAGCAACCCGATAGGCTCCCCGTATCTCAGCCCCTCTTTTTAAACCTGCAGACGATGCACCCGCAACCGAATGTCACACTAGGCTTCATTCAACCATATCTTACAACCCTCCTCCAACACCACCACCAATACTCAACACAACATGGCAGTCCTAGGCAGATTACCCTTCCACATCCACATCCTAGTTGAGCTCCCCGCCTCCCTAAACTTCTTCTTCAACCCCTCAGACCAACTGCCTTCACCAGCCCCGCAAGCACATACTATTATCAAGCAATACGCCGTATTACTGCTAGTTTCGAACCTCATTGCGCTTATTTTTGTTGTGAGGCCGTTGGACAGGACGAGTAGGAATGTGGCGGGGGCGTTGGCGGTTTATCATTTGGCACCGTTGGTGAGGGCTTTGGGGAGGATTGGGAGGGGGGATTTGGGTGGAGGGTTGGGGGGTCCGGTGGTTCATGCAGTGGTCCATGGAGTGGCATTGTTCGGGCTGTTTGGATTGTGGTGGGGAAAGCATCGGAGGAGGTGATGAGAATGTTGAGATAGACGGGAATACAATGAAGATGTCTGAGCTGTGACCTGGGATCGAGATGAAAGGTGACAGTGAAGTTTGTGTGACAATAGCATCAAGCTACCTCATAGTGTACAATGGCAGTACTATATCTTCGACTCTCGTAGCACCGTATACTCTAGCCTATGTTCCGTCTATTGCTTAACCCCAATAACCCAAGTCATATACCCCGTAGGAAAGGTATGCTGTTCCTGCCCGCTCTTGACCGTCCACCCATCACAACTGGCACCACACTCTTTCATTAGCGCCTGAACCTCCTCCGAAGTCCTCGTTCTTAGCGACGAAATAAACCCATCAAATACCAGGACGAATGGTATTATGGGAATAATGTATGTGAAGAAAAGATGTCCAGGAGATCTCCAGAAATAGAACGGTGTGATGCCGAGCATCATAATTCCCATGGCGATCATGGTAATTAGAGACGAGAATGTCCGTTCTTGAAGTTCGAAGATTCTATAGATGAAAGGTTAGCATTTAAAGATATAGCAATTGGACATTCAGTGACGTACCCAAAACCATCAGCAGTCTCAATCGTATTCCTCAAAATATCCATCCCCAACTTATCCTCAAAATGATGAAACGCCAAATTATAAAGTCTGAAAATCTTCTTCCCCTCTCCCTTATTGCCCTCCAAACTCCTCGGCGCATTCGCAGCATCCACCGGCTCAGCAACAAAACTCAAATGCTCACTCCGTTTCGCAGCTTCCGTCCAATCTGGTATATGGGGATGGATGTCTGTCAACACGAACTTCACAGCTCTATTGTCCATACCCGTTTCTCGCAGTCCTGGTGATCGAGGTGTGAGGCCTTTGGGTGCACTGGCGGATGAAGTGAAAGGTGAAGAAGGAACGCGGGCAGAGAGTTGGGCGTTTAAGTCTCGTTCAATGAATGGTGTAGGTCCTCCTGCGCCGGCGCAAAAATCGACGTAAGTGTAGGATGTAACATTATCGCTAAGAACGCGATAGAGTGTACTTGTTACGAGTTGGGCGGGTGAAGCTTTTTGGAGGATGGGGACGCGGAATGTCCAGCAGAGAGTGAGGCAGGATTGGACCTTTTCGCGGAGGTATTGTGGGAACCTGTTTTACAGTTAGTTATTGCGCAATTGAATGAATTGGATGTTTGTACCAAGCTTGGTCATTGATTTCGTAGAAGTGTATGCGGGGGCATAATAAAACCATTTTGAATTGATTTTGGGAAGAGGAAGAGAAGTGATGAACACTGCATGTGAAGGTTGCGTACATTTATAGTGACAGGGCTGAGCGAATGAAACGAGGCTAGCTGCCAAGCTCAAACGAGGTCCTAGCTTCTTTCCCAACTTCCTCCGAGGTTCCTTCACACTTTTTATACCATGTTTTCGTGATGCATTCGACGACTCTATCACTGCTCGTAGGCATTGCTACGATATTCCTTTTCTACGTGCTCAGAACTCCCAAGCTGAGACGAAATGGACAGCCACTGAGGTATGCTTGTCTCAAGTCAATTCAACGCGCCCCACCTCGTCACATGTCATGCCACATTTCGATTCTTTTCTTTTTTGGGGGGAGGGGGGTTTGCTTCGATTCTATTATTGTCTGGATTATCATGAAATGTGCTGATCTGAATCTAGACGGCCACCAAATACACTACCCCTCGTTGGAAATGGAATCCTCTTCTTACAGGATCGCCACAAGCTGTTCTCATGGTTTGTGAAGTGTGAACAGCAATTTGGGTTCGAGACCTTCCAGATATCAGTACCATCTCTACCTCCAGGGGTCGTGATCAATGACCCGGAAAACCTCGAATATGTGTTCAAGAATGAGGGCATCTTTACGAAGGGCGACTTCTTCAAAAGAAGGTCATGGGATCTATTTGGTATGTGAATTCTGTCCACGGTATGTAAGCATTAAATCTCACCAAAATAGGTAATGGCATCATCAACGCTGATGGTGATCTCTGGAAGGTCCAGCGGAAAGCAGGGTTGAACTTCCTCAGCAATGCCAACCTGAAAGTTCTAACAGATGTTGCACTGCCTGAGTACCTGGACAGAACGATTCGGGATCTTCAAGAGAAGGATGCTGGGTCAATTGTTGATCTCGAGGAAGTACTTCACGAGCTCACGACTCAGATCATGGGACAGATGGCATATAATGTGAGCTGGCCCACCTATCCATCAAATACACATCATTTCTGACATTCTAGATGAACATACATAATTCCGATCCATTTTCGAAGTCATTTGATTTTGCTTCGGGAGCGACGGGAAAGAGGTTCCAGAATCCGCTCTGGCAGATCACAGAGATCTTCTTAGGCAGAGAATTCCGAGAGTCTGTTGCAAGAGTAAAAGCATTTGGTTCAATGCTCGTAGCGAATGCTGTCGAGGCTAGGAAAGTCGAACAGAATGCTGAATCGAAGACCTCATTCGGTCAGGTATCAGGGAGTCTGATCAACTCTCTCCTAGACTCCATCGATGATCAAGAGATGGTGGCAGACGCTGCCTTGAATTATCTCTCTGCAGGTGAGTACATTGCAACAAGGTTCTGAGTCAGTAAGCTGACATCTGACCAGGTCGAGATACAACTGCTCAAGCATTGACCTGGACGTTCTATCTCCTCATGCGAAATCCAGCCATCGCAGAGGCTGCCCGAAAGGATGTGTCTGATTATGTTGGGCCTTTGAATGGGAGCAGCGGCTCTCAAACTCGGGTCATTTTCGACTCGGCCAAGCTCCACTCAACAGCTTTGCCATACATAGCAGCCATTTTCTACGAGGCTTTGCGACTTTACCCGCCCGTCCCTTTCGAGCTAAAGCAATGCGGCAAGGCGACGACACTCCCTGATGGAACTTTCCTACCCAAAGATGCCGTCCTATTGTGGTGCACTTGGGCCATGAATAGATCAAGATTGATCTGGGGTGACGATGCTGATGAGTTCAAGCCTGAGAGGTGGCTTGAGAATGGAAGTCTGGTATCAAAGACCGCGTTCGAATATCCAGTCTTCAATGGAGGCCCGAGGACATGCTTGGGCAAGAAGATGGCAGAGTCGGTAGCTATTCAAGTCATTGCTACCCTGGTCTTGAAATTCGACTTCGAGCCCATCGATAGGAAGGAGCGCGTAAGCAAGAACAGCCTGACATTGCCTATGGAAGGAGGTCTGCCATGTCGCGTGAGCTCGCATCGCTGAAAGAACTCGACCTAAAACGAAATGCCATTAACTAAAAGAGTTGTTGCTCTTGGTTACTGATCTCTCGGTGTCAGCACATCCGGGCTCACTCTACGTCCAATGAAATCGGTTGCGGGGTCTGTGGCGGGCTTTACGGCGGGATCTGCACGCTGACGGCCATGACAAGGCTTGCGCCTTTCAAACGGCAATTCTGAGCCTTGCCCAAAGATTGAGGTCGAGAAAACGAGATCTTTGGAATCATCGAATCGCTCCGCGGAGAAGTGTCTTATTCGTCCAATCAAAGAGCTCAAGACGACCAATTAGTGCTGCACGAGATGCTGCAAAATGCTGACAAACGACGAGGCACGCCAAAAATCTGGCGAGGTCCTCGCCGAAATAGCGTCATTGTCCGGTCTTGACACCAAGTATCGTCACAATTATGCGGGGTCTACGATGTTCGTGCAAGCTTACCAAGAAGACAGATGTCTGTCGAAAGCAGAACCCAAGTCCAACGAAGAAAGATATAAGATGAGCATCTCTCAGAGGAAGTTATTCATTCCAACATCCAGATATCCATCCGGGCATCGCAATCTTCAAGCCTTTATCATTTGATCAATTTTCAAGCTCCTAGTGGGACAATTCGCGGTGTCAATCCCTGTATCAACCCTTATCACTTCAGTTCAGATATTGAGAACTCGACAAGTCATCACATCGACACCGACAATGGCAGCATATACGACCAATTTCGTCGAAGCTGGTGGCCTCAATGTCTTCTACCGCGAAGCTGGATCGAATGACGCACCCGTGATCCTCCTTCTCCACGGCTTTCCAACTTCATCTCATCAATACCGAAATCTTATCCCACTCCTCAGCCACAAATACCATGTTGTCGCTCCTGATCTTCCTGGGTTTGGATTCACCGAGGTCCCAGCAGCGCTCAACTACAAATATACCTTCGACAACCTCGCCGCCAGCATCGAAGCATTCCTCGATGCCCTCTCCATCAAGAAGTTCTCGGTCTACATCTTTGACTACGGAGCACCGACAGGTCTTCGCCTCGCCCTCCGCCGACCAGAATCTATCCAAGCAATCATCTCACAGAATGGAAACGCTTACGAAGAAGGCCTAGGAGACGCCTGGGGACCCATCCAGAAGTACTGGAAAAGCGGCAGCGCATCCGACCGCGCCTTCGTCCGCGACAACGTCCTCACTCTAGATGCCATTAAATGGCAATACGACACTGGATCCAAAATCCCCGTCGTCCCCGAAGCTTCCTATCTCGATTTCGCATTAATGCAACGACCTGGAAACTATGACATTCAGCTAGATTTGTTTTATGACTATCAGAATAATGTCAAGATGTATCCGGAGTTTCATGAGTATTTTAGGAAAAGTCAGGTTCCGACGTTGGTTGCTTGGGGGAAGCATGATCCTTTTTTTATTCCGCCGGGAGCGGAGGCTTTTAAGAAGGATGTTGGAGGAGCGGAGGTTCATTTGTTGGATGCGGGGCATTTTGCAGTGGAGACGGAGACAGAGGAGATTGCGGGGTTGATGTTGAAGTTTTTGGAGAAGAATGGAATCTAAAACCTTGCGGATGGCCAACATCCAAGCGGGCAAGGAGACCTGGCCAGAAGTTTGATACAAGTGCTGCCAGTTGGAGCAAATTATTGTCCCTAGTTATCCCTTTATGATTGTCATCTCCCCAAGTGATATTTTCATGCCATTCTCAATTTCTGCAACCATTCTGAGGATCGACCAAGTAGCCGAAGACCTTGTTCAGCCTCAGCTGATATCTTTTGCATCACGCCATACTAATTGCCATTCTGGTGATTGCCATCTCGTTTGTCGATCTCTTCTCGAGAACGCATATTCTCTCATCCACAATATTGAGTATTTTCTTGGCAGCTATGGACATCCTCTCCGCACTGGTCGAATTTTTGTGGCTGTCCTGCTTGCGCGCACAGATTCAGCCGCTAAGAGAAGCTGGACCCCTTGAATCCTCACTGCACATGACATGTTTCCAGCATTTGTTCACTCATTCAACTTACGCAGCCTTGCCGCTCATATCACCCAATGCTTGATTCAACATTTGAACCCCAGTTTCCCCGCTGGAAGGATCATGTCTATACGCTGAAAGCTCTGTATTCAATATCCTATATTTCTGCTATAAATACCTGCCTACACTGCTTGCTGTCATTCTTGCTTCGATGTGGGAAGCTGTTGTCTTGGGAATCCAAAGGATTGAGCCATTCTATCAACTTTCGCGACCGGATGGAGCTTTTGCCGCCGACTCACTGCATTTGAACCACACTCAGATCCTCCTGCCCAAAGTCCCATTTGTCTCTCTGAGGAAGAAGCACTATCTTGTCTTCGTATCATTCCTATGCTTGCTCTTTGTCGGCATCCTGGCTCCGATCTTCCAATCTAGCTTGTTCAATCTCAACATCTCGACAGAGAGCGCCGGCGTCCGGTCGGCAAAGGTCAAGATCAAAGTCCTGTATTGCCGAGTGCTACGGTCCTTGCATGGTACAGCCGTTCTCTGCACTGTCTGGCTTTGCATACTATCCTGGAAACGTCAAACTACAGGTCTCTATTCCAACCAGGAAGCGTCGCGTCGTTGGCGGCAGTGACTGGTCCTACACTCGCGAAGGATTTAAAAGATCTAGATCTCATAGAGGACGAGCGCATCAGTCAAATTTTGTCAAGGCGTCGCTACAAGCTATGCAGTCTCACAAAGGCCAACGGATCGGTCGTATATCAATTGGAGGGAGTACCACATCAGCAAGACGTCCCACATCACGACTCGAGTGAGCTCGAGGGACAAGCAGAGCATCTGGAAGAAAATCCGCAAAAGCTCGACACCATCATCCCAGACGCCCGAGTCAACATGTCATTGACAGTGACCTTCAACTACGCAATCATGATAACCGCCTCCGTTCTATTCGGAGTCGAAGCCTTCGGCAAAACATCCACACACGCGGTATTCTCCAGGAAACTTGTTCCAGTCGCAGCAGCTATCATTTTCAAGCAATGCTGGAAACCTCTCGATCGAGGGGCCCGGAACGTGAAAACTTTCAATCACCTCAGTCAACGCCCTCTCGCTCATCGAGAGAACTTTAACGATTTTCAGAGAGTATTTCGATCACCTTGTAATATTGCCAGAGGGATTAAGATCTTTCCTGGGAAAGCTGAGGATACGATATTCTTGGACTATAGCTCTTCGTCGTTTCTCACGGCTCCTATTGCAGCTATGCTAAATGGTCATTTCTCCGTCTTCTTGGTCATGTTTGTGTCCTGGCTTGTGGAGGTTTTTACTGTGGCGATGGGTTCTCTGGGGACGTTGCCATGCTTTATGCATCGAGAATGTCCGTCAACGTCTCCTACGGATGTTAGTCCGAAAGCTGTATCGATCTCAGTTGGTTTGAGCTTTGGGATCCTTCTTACGATGACATTGATGGCGCTTTTTGTTAGTACCCCAAGATTAATGGCTAGTTATATACCGCAAGAGGTTGAGAATATGGCTGGGGTACTGAGGTGGTTGCATTCTAGTCGAATGATTTCTGCATTGCGCCCGATGTCGACAATGAATCCTACGCAATGCAGAGAGTTTAGAAAGCCAATGAGAGGTAGGAAGTTTGGTCTTGGTTGGATTGGCTCGTAGGGCTTTAGTATTGATGAGGAGCCTGTGGAAGCCTTTTCTTATTCGCTGGGAGAATTTGGGAAGAGGGAGATTTGTCGGTATCGTCCAAAGCAAAGTGCTTAGGTAGGCGTTGTAATGAACTCTAAGAAACCTCATTCTGTCATTTCTCACCTCCATGGTTGAGGGCCACTAATGTCTAACATGGCGTGCAGCGTCTAATGGTCAGACTCCTACTACTCCTGCTGCCTAGTCATGCCTGATTTGTATTACCACACTTTCCACAGCCTCGTCTCCCTTGCATATGATTGACTCATTTCTCGCTACAGTCCTCATTTTGAGGATCCAATCCCGTTTTTTCGCGTTTACTTCGTGCCCCATGTATTACCCCTCATCGCGTCCTCTCTTTTTTACCATCACTACCACTTCTAAAATTCTCATCATCACGATCTTCGATCAACGGCGCATCCAAATTTTGTACTTCGACATTCAAAATGGGAACACGTGGGCTTCTTGGTCTGATCATCGCCGCTCAGAGGCATGGAATGTACAATCATTTCGATTCCTACCCCGATGGCCTCGGGAAGGACATCATGAAGTTCATATTTAGTTTGAAGCCTGAAGAGTGGGATAAAATGGTCCTTCTTCTCAATGACATCGAGGTTGGTCCCCAATCATTTTTTTCATCGTTGAGGCCCTTCATGTTATCCTATCCCTACATCCGATCGTAAAAGTACAAAGAGGCTGACGTGTGAGGTGCTGGAGTGGGTAGATGAGAGCTCCAAACCATCTCCAGAACTACAAGAAAAATACACCACTCTCGGCTTCTGCGATACTGGCGTCAATCGCCAGAGCCCTGATGATTGGTATTGCTTACTTCGTAATGTCCAGGGGGCTAAAGCTCTTCCTGAGATTCTCAATGGGAACTTGAAGCATATGATCCAATCAGGTAAGTATCCCCTACTCTCTCTCCACATAAGACTCAATCCTGAGTAGTAGAATTTGATCTGACTCGAATCTTTGAATAGTCAAGTTCCTCGAAGACGAACTCTTCTGCGAATGGGCCTACTTCATCGACTTCGAGAAACGAACATTCGAGACTTGGGGAT
>FJOG01000002.1:2931825-2942492 GCA_900073065.1 Phialocephala subalpina
ATGGGAAATTCTTGAAGGAGATTTCGTTTGAAGGGCTGAGTGAGAGTGAATCGGATGAATACTTGAAAAAGATGCAGAAGAAGGGACGCTGGGGAGAGGAGGTTCCTGATTCGGGCGATGAAGAAGAAGAGGAGGAACCAGATCTTTCTAGTGGTCTTGAGGACAAGGAAAAGAGTGGTGGCGAGCAGAAGGAAGATGAACTAGCACTAGAAAGTGGTCATGAGGACACTGACCAGGTTGTGAACGACGGTGTTGCGGCACTTGCCATTGGAAAATGAGACGATTGCGTCTTGAAGTTGGAACTTGTCACTGTTGGTTTCCAGAATGAGGATGAAAGCGGTCAAATGTAGTGTGCAATTTTTGATATTCAACCTCAAGTCGTGAAAATGAAAGGCACGTTTCTTGCCACTTGACCTAGGTGGCAGCCAAATTCGTGAAATGTGAACTTGTTTAATTGTGTATTTGAGCAGCGAAATGTTCGACGGAGAAAGGCACATCTACAAACTTTCAGAGAGGACAAAGCCGAGGCAAGCTATGCAAAAGCAAATCTACCAGTTTAGCTCAAACATTTCTCGATAGAGAGGGGTATTGACAAGTACTCTACAATCAATCGAAGGTAACCTTCTTTCCCTGAAATGCCACGGCCTTCTTCATCTCCTTCGCTATCTTAGCAGCCTGCCAACTAGGATGCAGAACTCCAACATCATCCCTCATCTTCTTCGGAGGTTCGTTCCTTGGTGCTATAGGTGTTGCATTCTCTCCCGTTCCTCCCATCAAGCTCCTTCTATCCTTTCTATTCATCACTTTTGGCTTATCCCTATTCGGCTCTCTTCCTCTGCCTCTTCCTGAAGATGAGTCTTTGGCTCCTCGCTTGGCATCCCATCCATCGTCCTTTCCTCTAGAAGCAACGAGTCCTTGACCGGTCTTTATGTGGTTTGCTTTCTCGCCGTATTTCTTCTCCCAAATAGCTCGACGTGCCATCTGACCTGGTCTGTTCTTCTTTGCTGGGGGTGCGTTTTCGAGATCTGAAGCTTCGGATTCGGAGCCCGACCAGTAGCCACCCATGAGAGAGGGGAGGAAGGTCGAGTTGCCGCCTTTGCCTGATTGTACCTTTGGTTTTGAAGTCTTCTTTGGTCGTGGTTCAGGCTCCGGTTCTGAGTCTGATTCTGATTGGAGTTCCGGCTCTAATTCGGGTTCTGGAGAGGGTGATATTGATCCTAATATTGAGGGCGATAAGGAGGGTGAAGGCGAGATGGAAAAGCGAGTTTGTTCGGGTTTCTCTTTGGGTAGCCAGTCTTCTTCGTGGAAGCTTTCTTCATCGGATGACGCCCCGAGTAATGCATCGTATTGTTGTAGCTCTTCCTCATCTAACGGCTCCCCTTCGTCATGTAGCTCTTCCTGTCCTTCGTTCTCCTTATTCGAACCATCGAGTCCCTCCCAAGACTTTTCATCCGAGTCGTCCTCATCTTCCGGGGGTTTCGCGACTCGCTTGTCTTCAAGGACTTCGACCTTCACCTTCTTCCCTATCTCACCTCTACCACCAGCCTTAGCACTATCATCAACCTCTTTCTTCATACCCTTCCCCTTTCCCTCCTTTGCCGGTACGGGAATCCCCATCGCCGCATACATCCTCTGTATTACCCCCGTCACCTCCTCCCTCACAACCTTCGCATTACACATCCCACTCGTAACATTATGCAGCGCCTTCACTTCCTCATCCGACCCCTCCGGCTTCGGCAGATCCCCTCTGACTTCCTCCGGCAGTATCTCGCTATCTCTAAACTCCTTGATCTTCAACAAACTCCTACACAACTGTGCTGTAGTCACTTTATCCAAATCCACCGTCTTCAATGCTTCGATTTCATTGTTTATGCGTTTAATTTCTTCAGATTCGGACTTGGAGGTCGCGGATTTGAGTCGTTTCCCTAACTTTTGGCGCTCGAATCCTTTGGCTGTTTTGAGGGCGCGGTGGAGGAGTTTCTTGCTGCGGGTTAATTCGTCGAGGGTGGCGGTTTTACGCCTGCGGAGGATACGATCGCCGTCGTCTTCATCGCTGTTCGTGCGCTTTCGTTTCGGCATCTTGGTCGAGTCGTTGTCGAGGTTTTCGCGATTGTGTTGGCTTGGAGGAAAATGTACAGCCTCGATGATATTTTTTGGTGGAGCTTGCAAAGCTGGGCGGTGAACGGATTTGGGCTTTGTGGAGATTCTGCTGTGCCCCGCGCTAAGAGTGGGGGTGGCTGAATAATCAGAGCTTCAATGTTCTATATTTTGCCCATCACTCAAGAATTCAAGATATTTTTCACTGTTATAGACTTTGCTCGTTGTCAATTGCGTTAAGAGGTTCGGTTAAATATTTGTCAAAATGGCCACCACTTCCATCCAAGCACCAAACCTGTTCAATGTCGACGGTATTGTAGCTGTCATCACTGGAGGAGGATCAGGTACGATCAACACATTGACATAATTCTGTGTATAAAACCACTTGCTGATCAAATTTAGGTATTGGACTTATGATGGCTCGAGCCTTAGCTCTCAATGGTGCTCATAAAGTCTACATCGTCGGCCGAAGGAAGGAAGTCCTCGAAAAAGCAGCAGCTTCTGTCGCCACCAAAAACATAATCCCCGTTATCGGAGACGTTACCTCAAAAGAAGCCCTCTCCTCAATAGTCACCGCCATCACTTCGGAAGTAGGATATATCAACCTCCTGATCGCGAACTCCGGCATCCTCGGGCCCCAAAAGACCAAACCCCTCGATTCCTCCTCCACCATTGCGGATTTCCAAGAAGCACATGGAACCACCAGTTTCAAGGACTTCGCGAAAACGTTCGAATTAAATACTGTGGCTGTATGGTATACGACTATTGCGTTCCTCGGCCTATTAGATGAGGGAAACAAAAAGGGGAACGTGGTGCAGAAGAGTCAGGTAATTGCCACGAGTAGTATTGGTGGTTTCAATAGGAATGTTCCCGGGGGCTATGCTTATGGACAGAGTAAGGCGGCTACGACGCATATGATGAAGCAGTTAGCGACTGGGTTGGCGCCGTTTGGGATTAGGTCAAATATTTTGGCTCCTGGGTGTGAGTTTCTTTCCAACTTTTTGGGTCTTCTGGATGTGAGCTAATGGAAACAGTATTTCCGTCCGAACTCGCGTCGGGAATCATTGGTGATGGTGTCTTCCCTAGAACGGCAATCCCTCTAGAAAGAGTTGGGACGGAGGAAGATATGGCAGGAGCTATTCTATTCTTGACCAGCAGGGCAGGTGCGTACGTGACAGGCAATGTGTTGATCATTGATGGTGGAAGACTAAGTCTGAACCCTGCCACGTACTGAGAGGGTTTTGTAAATGCCGTGCTCTAGCCATAGAACACCACTTTATATAGAGATGTGAATGACTTGAAGAAAGAAAAAACTTTTGTTCTTGGACTTTAGGCTCGATTGTCCTGTGAGAAAGTGACATTCAAAGGCCCGACTCATTACTTATATATCTTGCAGGAGGAAGGGGACATCTGCAAGATACGATGTACGAGGAAAAGTGAAACATCAGCCTGCAGTCGCGAGGCTTCGCAAGTCATTGTTGTTCGGGGAGGAGTTTAATTGCAGGGAGGTAAGTTCCATGTACAACATTCAGAAGTCCTAGAAGAATGTAAAATATTTTTCCTTCCCGGGGTGTGGCAATGATATGCATGAACTCAGGACGGCTTGGATGCTTACCTTTGGCTGTGAAGTTGATGCGGACATCTGGTATCGAGCTTCGTGAAACAGGTGACACATATCTCGTAATACTCCAATGGCAAGTGAGAAGAGGAAACCGAGAAGAATAGACTTCCAAAACTGTCATCCTCAACAATGTCTGCAGAAAGAAGAGGGTTTCCATAACATCAAAGTTGCAAAGGGGGCGAAAGGGAGGATTTGTTGTGCGCAACCCACACCGAATTTCCTGGTCTTGAAAGCAGCTCTCGGCGGGACAATTTGACTGAGTGTGACCTTCCGGCTATCTTATGCATGGATGAAGCCGCCACGCGACATTGAGGCTCAGATCTTGCAGTGACATGCGGCGGTTGATAACGGAAGATCTTTCAGGCGTTTTTGCTGCCGAGGAAGTCACCGTCGGCTGCTGCCTTTATCCCTCGGTTGAGCTAACCGAGAGTAAATGGGATTTAATGTCCATGAGGACTTCGAAATTCTTCGAGTCGACAATGCCCCAAAGGCCCAGGAAGTTTTTGATGCAGCATACTTCTGGACGGATGTCGAGTGCACCTCGTCGGGTTCCCAAGACACTTTCCGCATGATGTTCAAAGATGGAGAGAAGTCAATGAACGATATCTAGAACCAAAACACCCCACTTGAGGGTACAGATACATGAAGGATGAATATCAGTAGCAAGTATAATCAAGGTCCAGGAGCCTACATTTTATCAGCCGTTATTAGCAGTGCTAAGGCTGATATAGCATGCGAAGCACGCTTACATCTTGGCATCGAGTCATGCATTGTATTTGCAGACTTAGACTTCTCGATACTAAAGTCTCGCGACGTCCTTTCGGCCGGACACGGAGTGGGTTGACAAATGTAAAAGGTACCTCTCCACGAGTGCTATAAAGGTCGATCCATTGTTAAGTTCAAGCATTCAAGTACGAGATACATTGGTTGCAATAGCAGACCCAGAGTCGCGGCATCTGTCACTCCGGGCGTCTCTTAGAACTTGAGATTAGAGAACGTTCCATGAACATCCTCAGGACTTCTTTTTCGGGTGCGATCCTAGGCAAACCAAGACTTCGGTCTTTCTGGTCCAACCCGACGAAGGACAATCTCCAACAGAATAGCGGTCCCGTCGAATAGAGTGCTGCCAAAAATGAGCCAAGAATATCGCAAAATAGCCTAGGATTGTAATCTTAGGCACTCGCCATAATCGACATCAGGTGCAACGAAAGAACCACACTTTAAGCCATCGTATCCGATAATGACCCCGAAGGTAGATCCTGACTGTATACAATAGATGAACTTCACATGCATCTTCTCCTTAGCTTCTCCGCCTCCGATGAACCATGGAATTCGACAGCAAAACAATCTTGGCAATCGGGATCCTACATTCCGGGTGTCTTGGCCCCTGGGGAACAGTTGAAAAGATTCGACGACATTGAAATCAAACAACGCATTAGGAAATTAAAAAAAGATAGAACACCACTAAATTCTGTGAAAACAAATTCCAGAAAACGCTTCACAATAACTTCAGACAGGAATTCCACTATGACACCATGAGCCATCCTCACGCGGCTATACTGCGCACAGATAAGCAGACATTTTTCGACGCTTTCGTTCAGTAATGACTCAGCCATCGGGGGTTAATATAGAGGCTGATTGGCACCCTGTCTTGAAAACCCACGCAGATGGGCACAAGATTTTCCCGCGCCGTTTCCCCCACATGCCTTCTCCGTCTGGGACGAGGGGTAAAGTATGTTAGATGGTTCGCGATGCCGTAACTAGCTGTGCCGGGCGATCTGGAAGCTCGCTTTACCCTTGGTGGCGTCGATGTCACTATTAAGCTTATCTGAACCAACGAACCCCTTCTTCAACTTGTGCGTCCTGTCATTTGTCCCTCCAGACTGCGTGACATCATATATGTGAGGAAGGCACATCATGAACGTGCTCTATGCCCAACAGCTGTGTTTATATTTCATCAAATCACACCCGTGCAACAATGTTGTGCAGATTCGCCCAGCCCGTGATCGGATGATCAAAGGCACCCTTCTCAAAGAGGTAGGGATTGCAGCAGTGGTACCAGCTGAGAAGTTTCTAGCCTTGTCAGATACGCAAATCTCTGCTCATCAGGCTGATATACAGCAGTTCATGCCTCAAAGCCACTCGTAAGCTGTGATCGCCTCCTACCAGAAGTCAAACTGAAACGATCCACTTTGTAATTGGCTCTTTGTCGACCTACTTTTGCAGGCATCGATAGTGCTTGCATCCCGTGCGGCTTGCTGATTCCGAAAAGGTTTCTCCGTATTCATCTCGTTTCGACGGTACGTAGGTACTTAGGTACGAGAAGGGAGATGACATACCTCGACGCGGCATATAGTGTCTTGGTGGGATAGAACAGGCGCCTTCGACTCAATCAAGTCTAGAAACTGTGGGGCTTGTGTCCATTCTGGCTGCAACACTTCGACGGGATGTCTCCCCCCGCATTCCCATACTCCTCATCGGTGTGGAGGAGGTAGATATGTGGAGCTCCGTGTATAAGACTCTTCCAGCCCGCGTTGAAGACTTGCATTCAGCACACTCATTCCAGCACATTCTTTTCATCATGGTCTCTTCTCTTCTTGCTTTTGCTTCGCTCCTCGTCGCAGCCGGTGCGCAGCAAGCTGGTACTAACACAGCTGAGAAGCATCCCGCCCTCGAAGTTAGCGTTTGCACCAGCAGCGGATGCACAAAGACTGCTCAGTCCATTGTGATTGACGCCAACTGGAGATGGCTTCACACCACCTCGGGATACACCAATTGCTACACCGGCAACACCTGGAACGCTACCATCTGCCCCGATGGTGTTAAGTGTGCCGCCAACTGTGCCTTGGATGGAGCTGATTACTCTGGCACATACGGTATCACCACCACTGGCAACGCCCTCACGTTGAACTTCATCACCAAGGCCTCTCAGACAAACGTTGGTTCCCGAACCTACCTGATGGCAGCAGGTTCGACCACAAAGTACCAGATGTTGAAGCTTCTTGGCCAAGAATTCACCTTTGATGTGGATGTCTCTAACTTGCCCTGCGGCCTGAACGGTGCCCTCTATTTCTCGGAGATGGACGAGGACGGAGGAATGTCGAGATTCTCGACCAACAAGGCTGGTGCCAAGTACGGAACTGGATATTGCGATGCCCAATGCCCGCAAGATATCAAGTTCATCAACGGTGTCGTAAGTATTTTCGGTCCAGACTCGTGCATGATGCTTTGAATGATTGCCTAAAATTTCTTCAAGGCCAACTCCGTGGGATGGAATGCCTCAGCCAACGACGTCAACGCCGGTGCTGGACAGTATGGCTCTTGCTGTAACGAGATGGATATCTGGGAAGCCAACGTTGTTTCCGCTGCTTATACACCGTGAGTTTCCAGTTCGGTTGTGTCTCGACTCCTCGTGCTGACATCTGAATCAGCCATCCTTGCTCAGTCACCCAGCAGACGCGCTGCAGTGGAACAGACTGTGGCATTGGCGCCAGATACTCCTCCATGTGTGATGCTGATGGATGTGATTTCAACTCCTACCGAATGGGCAATACCAACTTCTATGGTGCCGGTTTGACTGTCGACACCACGAAGAAGTTCACTGTTGTCACCCAATTCATCACAAACGACGGCACGACCAGCGGAACTCTCAGCGAAATCCGACGATTCTATGTCCAGAACGGCGTTGTTATCCCCAACTCTCAATCAACCGTCTCTGGCGTAGAGGGCAACTCCCTCAGCGACTCTTGGTGTGCGGCCCAGAAGACCGCTTTCGGTGACCAGAACGTCTTCGCAACCAAGGGTGGATTGAAGACAATGGGCGATTCCTTGAAGAAGGGAATGGTTCTCGTCATGTCCGTCTGGGATGACCACACTGCCAACATGCTCTGGCTCGATGCTCCTTACCCACCTGAGAAGGACGCTGCTGCCCCAGGTGTCTCCCGTGGTACGTGCGGTAGAGATTCTGGTGTCCCAGCATCGGTTGAGTCTGTCTCAGCCAGCGCCTCCGTCACCTACTCCAACATCAAGTGGGGTCCCATCAACTCCACCTATACCGGAACTGCATAGGTCTGATTGATGGCTACTTCAATGCATCTATATGTCATGTCAGCATAATGATCTGAATAGAGTTTATTAGATCTCGAGAAGCATTTGTACATACGCATAAAGCATGTAGATAGACGAGGCATGAATACTTTCTTTTTCTCTATATGTAGAGTTGGTGGTTTGGATTGTTTGGCCGTCTTGGAGGGATATCAAAAATGAAATTGCACATACCGTTAAGGTCTCATATTACTTTGCCAACTCAACTCCCGTGTTCCTTCGAAAACAACTGCCAGGGACATAGATAGTCTAGTGTCGAATGAGAAATCCTAAGAACCTGACCCGATTTCCAACACGTGGTATGTCTCTGACATCTCTCACTTCCAAGGCTCAAGTTAAGGATATCGAGATATATGGTCCTGGTATGTTCCCGGTAGCTGACAAATCGAAAAACGTCGTTGTTGACATGTTGTTTAAGGAAAGAAGGAGCAGTCAGCACTCAAAAACAAATTGCCGGCTGGAGCCGACTTCCGGGCTCGCTTCCGGTGGGGATGGCGTACTTTCTCCACATTCGTTCGCGTCCACCTCGAGATCTTCCAAAGTTGTAGAAATTTTCTTTTCGTCTTCTTTATTAATTTCTGTTATAATTGTTTCTGTTTCCTATTCTCTGCGTATAATTCTGAGAAACACAATAAAGATGACACCAAAAGGACCCTACAAGCTGTGTACAGTCAACACTGCACCAGATCGAGCAAAGCTCTTGATTGGAAGGGTCGTCGAAGATGTGAAGGATACTTATACAATCAAGCATGTTGAGAATTGCGAAAGTACGTTCCATCCTGTTCTGTTGATTTGTAGCTTTTTGAGAGCAAATTTATGCTGGAATTTGTCTTCGGAAATGTCTGTATCTTGCACGAGAAACAGAAGCTGACTCGTATCATAGGAGTGGAAGACGTAAGGTCGATGTGTGAAAGGAACCAACCAGATGTTTTGGTATTTCCTCTCTTTCATAGTGCTACTTCCATCTTGTTCTCCCAGTGCTGAAGCCACGAGCTCTGCGTCTCGACAGGCACGAGGGAGACCCATGCTGACTGCCTGTAGTTCTGCGCGTCGATGTGGACCAAAGAAGAAAGTGACGAGATCCAAAGGATAGCCAGAGAAATCGTTCCTGGGATAAGAACCATGGCGATTCCTCAAGGTCTTCAAGTCGAGAAGGGACCTGACGCCGTGGTCGATTTCGTCAAGGGAAAGTGGCCGTCACTGGTTGCAGCCTAGTCTGATGCGAGTCGTAACTTTTCCAAGAGAGAAGGTACTCGGAAGGAGTTTTTGAGGAGGTGATTTGGTCGTTTCGGCGCTTCCGGCGGTGGTAAAAGGTGGCATACGAAGGTATACAGGTAGACAGCTCATCGCGAATAGATGGCATAATTCGGTCTCGATTCAACTACCGGACATTTCTCTTTCTCAACGGGTGCCAAAGGAGAATCGGCAGTTCAAAAATATAAGAAAGAAAGAAAGGTACTCTGCATCAAGGTCACATAAATATACCAATCACCTGACCCTCGGATTCGAATTCGGATCTCGCTTCACTTCAACCCCTCATTCGTCACAACTCAATTCCTCTCACCACCAATGCAACACCACGGCACAGCCCTGCGAGCCTTGCATCCGTCTGTCTCAGTCCTGCATCTCATTGGATAGAGATCGTTTCGATCAGTTCAGCTCGAAGCCACGGGCGCATTTTGCTGACGCGGCGAAGATAATGTTCGGCATGATACAACTCCATCTCTATCACTTCACACATATCAGATAGTCTTGTTCAACCTCAAATATAACCTTCTTTCAGCCTTAAAATATCCTCTTTTATCTCGTGACACCACATCTCTCTATCTTCAGCTCACATCATCAATCAAACAACAAAAACAATGAGTCGTCAACGCTACGAACCAGTAAGTGTCATTATCCTGCTGCCTAACCCTCTCTCCCCAGCGAACAAGAAGCTCACAACGCAACAACAGATCCCACAACGCCCACACCGCGACGAAGTGATAATCCTCGACTCGATCCACAATTCTCCAACCTACAACTACAACTCCGGCGTCCCAAACTCCATCTCCTCAATCGCTTCGCAATCTCAAACCCCATCTATCGCATCCTCCACATATACACCAAGCCTAATCGCGCCCTCAATCCCCAACTCTCCTCCTCCGTCCTTCCACACGCATTCCTCGCCCGGCACACCACGCCCAACGCCAAGCACAAGTACGAGACAAAGTAATGGAGCTGTAAGTTATGCGGAACTATGGGGTGTAGCGCCTAGCACAGTGGGCGGAGATGGGATGACGGAAATTGGAGGGACGAGTAATGATGCGTTGGCTACGATTGCGGGGTTGAAGCAGAGGATTGAATGGTTGGAGGAATCTATTGGGAAACTTCTTGTACGTCAATGTCCTATTCTCCCATCCTCACTTCAGTCAGCACCTCACGTACCCCGCCATCCTATGTAATGTTGGTTAACAATGTCCATCCAGATTGAGAAAGACAACCACGTTTGTGATTCCTCTCCTGCAGAAGACAAATGCGGACGCGACAACTGCTGCGTAACATTCACCGACGCCTCACCCGACCTCGAACGAATCCTCAGCCAAGGAAAAGGAACAAACTGCTGCGTAAAATTCAGAAGAAATGATTCAAAGCATGTCAAACAACGGACGGGGATCTTGGTTGCATTCGTGACATTGTTGATTGTTGCTGTTATGATTACAGTGATGATGGGAATTAGTGCTGGTGCGAGAGAAGGTCGGAGAGGAAGGGGGGATGGGCAGGTGATTTATGGGGAGGATAGGAGCTAAAGGATGGTGAGGAAGGGTGGATGTAGATTGATAGGCAGAGTGGTCATGCTGGGATG